>JAMZAV010002504.1:0-81608 GCA_024449915.1 Sweltsa coloradensis
AAAAAGTGTTTTTTTTAAAAACTTTTTTTTAAAATTTTTTTAACCCCATATAGTATTTAAACTGTTGTCTGCAGTGATTAACAAACTTCATGAGATGGCATCAAAGTCCGAGGCCTCACCCTGGCTGACCTCACCCTGGCTGGCCTCGCGTCGCGATCCTCCTCGCTGCCAGTTCGCGTCCCACCCATGCGTGTTGTTTAATCCTCCATTTCCTCATCACATTTATAAATTAATTAATTCCGATGATTTGCAAACAATGCCGGAGTTCTCATGCGTATGTGAGCGTTCCCTTTGTTCTCGCGTCTTACAATACGCGACAACAATTAAACCAGGAACGAGGAATTACCGTTTTAAAAAACACGTGAGTGTAGCCTCAGTTAATCGAGTTGTAATTATGAATATCTACTGGTGTTACCCGTATATAATCTAATCTAAGCCAGGGAATATGGCGTAAACTAGCTAGAATACCGGTTTTGTGGAGGCGCCAAGTTGCTCTGATATATTATAAACTCAATGCTGGGAATATTGAAGAGATCGTGCGTGTGCTACAGTCGACTTCAGCGAGAGAATAGTCCAAAATTTTCCTCCCCTCTTTTACCCCCTCCCCCTGCCTCGCCTGGACGGTGGGAAAGGGTATAGACTTTGACCCAACTGTAGCTATACCTCCCCCCCCCCGGGCGGGTCTGGGGGTTTGGGTTTAAGGTACTTTTATATATTGACTTTCGTTTCCCCGCTTTTTAGCCATCATGGTTTTGGGGGGTACCCCCAGGGTGACCAAAGTCCCCCTGTAAAATAAAAAAAATCTTTTCGGTGGAAATGGGGCACCACAACCCTTCCCCTATGCAGAGGGGAACCTAAGGGGTTTTAGGTACTTTTTTATATTACTTTCGATTTCCGCTTGTAACCTCAGGGTTTTTTTGGGTGGGTTACCCACCGGGGGTGCCCAAAAGTACCCACTGTAAAAATTAAAAAAATAATTATTTTCGGTGTAATGGGGCCTTCACAAACCACCCCCCTACGCGGGGCAAAAGGTCTAAGGGGGGTTTTAGGTCTTTTATATTTTTGACTTTCGATTTCCGCTTTTCCATCACGGTTTTGGGGGGTGACCCCCCAGGGGTGACCAAAGTACCCACTGAAAAAAATAAAAAATAAAAAATTTCGGTGGAATGGGGCCCTACCAATCCTCTCCCCCTACGCAGAGCGGAATTTCTAAGGGTGGTTTGAACGCCCTTTTAAATATATTTTAATTTGAGTTTATTTTGCAGTTTTCCAGGGTTTTTGGGTGGGTGTTCCTACTAAGGATGACCAAAGTACCTACCGAAAAAAAAAGAATTTTAAAATTTCTTTCGTAAATGGCCTTTCCAAAACCTTCCACACACCTGGGCCCGAAGGTCAAAGGGGGGTTTTAAAAGGTTCTTCTATATATCGACTTTTGTTTTTCTGCTTGTTATTCGCCCGGGTTTTGGGTGGGTTTACCCACCGGGGGTGACCAAAATATTTATTTTAAAAAATAAAAAATTACTTTGGGTTGCAAAGGGGCTTTCCCCCCCCCCTACCAGGGGGGAAGGGTAGGGGTGGTTTTTTGGGTATTTAATACTTTATGAAGTTTATGCTTGTAAGATAAAAGGGGTTTAGAGGGGGTTACCCACCGGGGGATGACTAAAGCCCCCCACCGAAAAAAATATCTGTCTTTTATTCAAAAAAAAATTTTCCCAAAACCCCTTTCTCTAAAAACGGGAAAAAAACCAAAAGGCTGAGGGGGGTTTTAGGTACTTTGTGTTTGATTTTTGTTTCCCCATTTGTTATCCGTCATTTTTTTAGTGGGTGTAACCCCCGGGGGGCGAAAAAAGTACCCATTGTAAAAGTAAAAAATATTAAATTTTCGATCGAAAGCGGTTTTCGAAAAAACTCCCCGAACGCAGGCGGAAGGTTAAAGGTAATTTTAGATATTTTTTATACTTTGATTATATTTAACTTGTAGCTCCCTTAACTTTGGGGTATACCCACCAAAAAATAATTTCACCGCGAAAAGCCGAAAACAAAAAAAATTACAAATTTTTGCTTGAAAATGAACCAAACATTGACATTTTGCTTTTGTACCCTATCACTTGTGTCAAATTTAAAATTAAATTATTTATTTGTGGGGTTGTACAAACGGACAAAAATCTATTTTTAAATCTAGCACTTAAAATTAAATCCATTTATGACCAATTTATCCATTTTGGGTTGGTGTAACAAGAAAAAATGTAAAATAAAAATCACTATAGCTGCTAGCTTTAGATGTGGCTTGTTTACTTTCTATTTGGTGGGTCACCCCAAGGGGATTTCAAGTTGTTTTGTATTTGAATTAAACAGGAATATTTTTTTTTTTTTAAAATATTTTTAAAATGCTGCTTTTACTTGGTATAATTAAAGAACATGAGAAATTATGAAAATCATTTTACTAGACAAAAAATATTGTTAAATTTAAATCATACTAGGGATCAACTAAATGAAACCCTATTTTATTAAACTTGTCTTTACAAGTCTGTAAGATAAATACCAGTGTAGTTAGCATTAATGCCCACACTTTTAAATAAAAAGAAATTGTACATGCTAAGGGTTATTGCATGGTATTCTGTGATGTCAATTTTGAAACCGAAAAACCCTAAATGGGTTTGTTGAGAACCCTACTATGTGCCCATAATAGGCCAAAGCGGGAAAATATATTTAACGAAAAAAACAGTTTACAAAAATATATAAAAAAAATTATAAAAATTTTCAAAATTTGATAATTTTGAATGATAACGAACTAACTATAATAAAGAAATCTGTGCCCTACTGTCGCTGCCTAACTATTTCCCTTAGATCTCGCATAATTGCGTAAGCCCAAACCGCACAATATTATTGTAAAATCATTTTTTAAAACTGAATTGGACGTTAAATAAATAAATAAACCCCACATCTTATTCCTTTTTTAGGTGATTATTATCAGTTCTGATGCGGTCCGTGGGCTTTATCTAGTCCCGATTTAAAAATGATAATTTCGATAAAACGGACTACTAATGTTGTTATGGCCAATTAAACACAAAGGGAAAGAAAATTGGAAAAATTAAAATATATAACATCTTTATTTGGCAGCGCGGTTACAAAATGTTGTCAGTAAAAGATTTTTTTATATAATAAACCTGCTTAGGGGCATTTTAAAATTTTGTTTACGAATTACACAACAAAAAAACCCAAGTGTATATAATATACTGTCCTTTGAGTTATATGTATTATTATATACTAAATTAATTGAAATTTATTGATGTAAAAAAATATGCTCCACTTATAACATTCAAAGAATAAAACTTTAATTTTTGTAGATTTTTGTAAATAAATTTTATTGCACGGATTTACGGAAAAATTGTACTATTTCATGTAGCCGCTTAATATGTTTTCTTTGCTTCAATACCGATTGCCTCTTTAAACTAAATATTCATTTTAATTTAAATTAAAATTTATCCTATTAAAAAGAACACTTATATAAAATATTTTAACGAAAAAAAAGTCGTATACATAAATTTTCTGTATTTCTAAAAATACAAAATTTTCGAATTTTAAAAAATTTAAATTAAACAAATACTAGTTTTTGATCGAAATCTCAAACTTGCAATTTATTTATTCAAACTAAATATAAAAAAACATCAAGGGTGTGACCATAATTTCAGATTACGGCTGCGCTTCCCACAGCGGGGTTTTTTCCGGTGTTTTTTTGACAAATTTGACCCAAATCTTATTAACATTGCATAAATTACATTTTTTAATCTACTCCCAAGACCTTTCATTTAATATCACATGCCCTAAAGGAAGAAAAATTTTTTCACTTTTGCCCAAAAACAGCATAGGGTGCTATCTCCGGATTAGTAATATATTCCCAAAAATTAAATTTTCTAAAATTCGAAATATCTAATTGAAATGAAAAAATGAAGAAAAACTAACCTTTCTTAGTTGGCTCTAAATAATATTTTTATTTTTGGGGAAAAAAATGTTCGGTCCCCCCTGGTGGTACACCCCCAAAGTCTGATGGCTAAAAAGTGAAAATCAAATTAATAAAAATACTTCTCGAACCCTTTCAAACCTTCGCCCCGGGGGGGGAGGGTTTTGGATTACTGGCTCTTTGGGCTATGTGATGACTGTTATTATAAACTAAATGCGGGGTATAAAGAGATATGCGTGTGCTACAGTCGACGTCAGCGAGAGAATAGTCCTGAGTTTCCTCCCCTCTTTACCCCCTCCCCGGGCCCTCCGCCTGGGAGTAGGCAAGGGGGAGATGATGCTGTATATTATAAACTAAATCGGGAATTTTGAAGTTTTATTTATTTGATTAAAAAACGCGTAAACCGTTATCATAATGCCAACTCTAGCCTAGGGGAAGGGGGAAGGGGGCCTATCTGGTCAAAACCACCACAGAAAAGGGAAGGAAGGGGGGGTTTCTCACGTCGCGGTCGTCATGTCTTTGTCATCGTTTGTTGTGCCCTTGTCATAGTCGTCGGGAGGTCTCAAGGGGAAGGGGGATTTGTCCCCGACGCGATTCCAGAGTCGCCTCTATTTTGGGGGAGTAATATACTCCCCTCTTACTACTGATGTTTACGAGGGGGAAATTTTTCTCTTGAATCGCCTTTTTACGATTACAAAGCCTGCTCTGGCCAATTCTACCCCGGGCCCAGACGGGGAATGGATGTATGTATTGAGTAAACACGAGGATTTTTTTCAAAGATCAAACATATAAGGATAACATCTTAATTTTCCCACTTGACTTGTGTGCGAGAAAGAGGGAGATGGAGAAAAGTATGCATGTGAAAATTATTCTTTCGTTGACGTCGACTTTGGAATTTCTTTGAAAGTATTTTACAGAATAAAGAGTATTAAACATCTCCTCTTTCTTATACTCAAATACAAAAAAAGGAAAGAAAATTGGAATGGAAGATTATTAAGGAAAAATTAAACTTAAAGTCAAAAGATCCTTAATGAAGTGGAACAAAAGAAATAAGAACTTAAAGTAAAATGTTAAAATGCACTTAAAAACGACGACGTGAGAAAACCAGGGCCTTCAACCGTTGGTCATATTGCGCCACCTGTGTATGAAAGTTATGAAATGAGTTTATGGTGTGTTTTGAAGATTTTATTGTTTTCTAGTGTATAGTTTATGAAAAATAAAAAGATTGTGTTAATAGTAATTTGAAAAAAGCAAAAAAAAAAATTTTTTTTGTGGGTAAAAAAAATGTTAAAAATTAAAAATTGGTAATTAAAGTTTTAAAAAAATTACTTTGAATGAGAAATTTAGAAAGTTTGTAGCCGTTATCATATGATAGAAGTTCTTCGTGTGATTGTGAGAGATCAAACTGCGTGCGCTAGGCATCATATTATTTGGTGCATTCTGCTAACATAATATGATGTATGGTTAAAGGTACATCACATGTGCCTGCATAATATCACCTCTACTCTACGTGAGAGTCGAGACGCAGGAGGACGAATTTTATTTTCAGTCTGGGCATCACCAATGCAAATTTTTTATTTTTTACCCTCCCAAGATTTTGTTGCAAAACCATCATTCGTTGCTTTATCCCCTTGAACAGTAAAGTAAAAAAGAAGTTGACGAAGACGGTATGAGAATATAAAAAAATAGCAGGAATTCATATGACGGGGAAGAGAAAAAATTTCTACAAAAATTGTAATGCCACAATAAAAAAGTATGAACAAAAACACACAGGCGACATCACTATCAGAAAAGACATGTAAAATAGCAACAATGTAGATTGTTTCAGTGAACTGTGTCCATGGGGAAATAAAAAACACGACAGAAAATGAAGGAGAAAATCGAAATAATTAGGAGAAGACAACAAGATATTCTATCAGAATGTATCTAAAATTGTTTTAAATCTACACTTAAATACATCTTCCTCGCGTATATCATTATCCTCAAAATATTTTTTATCACATTGTCAAAATAAATTAAATTATTTCTGTTTAGCCGATGCCGATAATAGAGGTATATCTCGCAGACCCCACATCATGTTAAAAAAATTATTTTATGATAGCACATCCTCAATCTCAAACCGTTTAGGTGTGGAACGAGCTCTGTAATTTCCTGTCGTCCTGATCCTAAAACGTTTTTTCCCTGCTCACGCCGCCCGCCATTTATACAAGCCGAGCTTCCAGCTTAGGGTATCAACACCCTGGAGGGGGGGGGGGGGGGGGGGGGGGGGGGGGGGAGCCACTGCCTGCCCCGGCCTTCATATTTTTTGGGCGGCCGCGTTTTTCATTTTATTTGATCCCCTGTCTCGTAAATTTGCCAAATTTATAAAATATGCAACCCAAATATTTGGGTTTCTTCATCGGGACGATAAAGGCCACTAAATACAGAGTCCTCGACTCTAACGTGATTCCCCCGTAAGAATTGCGGTTTCCCTTGAAAACTTAACGTCAGGGTTTGAGTGTGGGTTTTGTGTTGGGGAGGGTTGTGAGGGGTCGTGGTCCGCGTGGGGGATGAAGCTAGGGGGGGGGAGTTTTTGTGCCAGATGTGGGAGCCGCAATCACAACCTCCAATTTGGGGGAAACCCTTTGCTTTTTAAATTATAAATTCAACACCGAAAAAACACGCCCACTCCACGTTGGGGAAAAAAGGGAAAAACATTTTGGGGGTGTTTTTGTTTTGGGAAAGAAATGCATGAATATTTCGGGCTTTAGATGATTTTAAAAATTACGGGTAATTAGATTGTAAAGATGACAAACCTATGGTCGACGAATTTTTCAGTGTAATTAAAAAATAAAAGCCCCAGTTTTTTTCCCGATGGGAGGGAAAGGGCAGGGTTATTGTTTGTTTTGATCGTATATTTTTGATGGGAGTGGTTGTAAGTGCTTTGAATTCGGCTTGGAAAGGGTTGCCGCCCCAATTTCTTTGCAGCGAACGGAATTATGTAAATCACGGGTTTAAGCGAGGATTTTCGCTATGTTTTCCCGAAGAGCGGTTCCTCGGTATCTGGGGTTTATTAGTTGATAGCGATCTAAAGTTTATTTTTAGGGGGTTTTTCAACAAATCTTCCGTTCATCGTTGCCAACATTTTGGGACGTAAATACATCTAATTTTATCTAAAACAAATAAACCAGGTTTTAAAAAAAAAACCAGAAAATTTACTTATGAAAGATGATTTATAGCCAATTAAAAAATCGTAACCGTTACTTTAAAAAAAAAAACTCATAGGTTAAAACCCGCCCATTGCAACAGCCCCCTTTTTGTGTCTTATTAGATTATGGGGGTTAGGACAAAAAATGAAGGGTCTCAAACTCTGCCGAACAGACGAAAACCTCGGGAAAAACTTTTTTTCAGGATTGCCGTTCGGATTCGTTCGCGTCCTCCCAACCAATTCTTTCTCTGAACGCTTGAGCCCCCACTGGTGTAAGGAAATTTTTCCCTCCAAAACCTACTTCTTCTATCTTCCCGGGGATCCCACTCTGGTCTGGGGCTGAGTTTTATCTCTTCATCCACACCTCTGCTCGAGGCTGC
Source organism: Sweltsa coloradensis (assembly GCA_024449915.1). Lineage (NCBI taxonomy): Eukaryota > Metazoa > Arthropoda > Insecta > Plecoptera > Chloroperlidae > Sweltsa > Sweltsa coloradensis. Next base: position 7,529 of record JAMZAV010002504.1, read on the forward strand.
TCCAGGGTTCCCCTCTTCCAGGAAAAAGGTATCCCGGGGGGGGGCGTCCCCCTCTTCTCTGACTGACACCCGGGGTAGAAGAGCGGCACCACTCAGTGTAGGGCCCAATACTGAACATGTTCACCTGAGCCCCAGGTCCATGCTGGGTGCACCGTGTACCGTCCAGGCAAACACTGACATACTCTTGTCTTCATGGTTTGGTAGCACTACAGGGGCAGGATTCTGCATGTACAGTACCTAGAGGGGTTGGTTTTTTTTGTATTAAGGCGCGTCAAACCCTTAGGGCATAATCACCACTCCAACCTAGGGGGGGGGGGGAGGAGTGGCCTTGCTGGTTAAACCGCCAGGGGAAGGGGGGAAGGGGTCCTCACTCGCGGTCGTCTCGTTTTTTTGGTGTCATTGTCGTCATCGTCTTCAGGGGTCGTCAATGGGAAGGGGGGGAAGGGCCCCGACGACGATTGCCAAGCTCGCCTCTATTTTTTGGGAGAAAAAACTACCCCTTTTTACTCTGATGTTTTGCGAGGTGGACTTTTTCTCTTGAAACGCCTTTTTCTCAGCGAGCCTCTAGGCCAATTCTAACCGGGCCCAGGCGGGGCACTCTTTTTTAAACGACGACGCGGGGAAAAATAGGGCCCCTTCACCGGTTTGGGAATTTCCCGCCTGGAAAAGAAAATTTTGGTTTATTTGGATTTAAGGACGCGTCAAACCTTAGGTCTAATTACCACCTACCTAAGGGGGGGGGGGGGAGGAGGGGTCCTGCTGGGCGAACCAGCCACGGGAAGGGTGAAGGGGGGGGTTTCTCACGTGCGGGCATCATCGTCTTTGTCTCGTTCGTTGTGTATTGTCATCGTCGCCCGGGGGGTCGTCAAGGGAAGGGGCAAGGTCCCCCGACGCGATTGCCCGAGCTCGCCTCTAGTTTCGGGACAAAAATCCGATCTTTGTGTCATCGTCGTTGAAGGGCTCAAGGGAATTGGGGGCAAGGTCTTCGCGACATGCCAGAGTCGCCTCTAGTTTGGGGATTAATCTAAAATTCTTACAAAGCTGAGGTTTTCGAGGTGGCTTTTTTTCTTGAATGCCCCTTTTACGATTTGCAGAGCCGCTCTGGCCAATTCTACCCCGGCCCTGACGGGGGAGGGCAATTTGACATCTCACGTAAGAAACTAGGGGGCTTCAACCGGTTAGGTCATATTGCGCTACCTGTGATAATGAAAGTTGATGAGATGCGTTAATGGAGAGTTTGATGATAAGATTGTTTTCTAAGTGTATATATATAACAAAATAAAATGATGATAATAATAGCAAAACAAAAGTTATATATGTGAATGAAAATAAATAAATTAAATAAATGTGCATGATGTGAATTAAATTTGGATGAGAAATTTAGAAAGTTTGTCGCCGTTATCATATGATAGAAGTTCTTCATATGATTGGGAGAGATCAAATTGCGTGCGCAAGGCATCATATTGGTACATTCTGCTAGCATATGAATATGATGTACGGTTGTACAATACCAACCTCTTCTCTACGTGAGAGTCGAGACGTATAGGTGGACGAATTTTATAAGTCAGTGTGAATATCACACTACGCAATTCGTTTTTTTGCACCACATCCCAAGATGCTTGTCGCAAATCCAACAATCTTTGCTTGAATCCACTCTTGACATCTGGAACGGGAACAAGATTGAAATCAACGTCGCGACGCTGGGAAGCTTCCTTAGCAGCCCGATCAGCGTGTTCATTTCCCTCTATGCCCCACGTGTCCTGGTACATGAGCCTGACCCCGGACATCCTCATGTCACAGGGCTCCAAAGTCTACGAAAGCCGGAAGGCGGATGGATGTCACGTATGGGGGGGGGGCCAGCACACACGCGTGGGAGATCAGAAAGACCGTGTGGTACCAGGGTTACACAGGCAGCAGTGCTTCCCAGGTGTTATTGGTAAACCTTAAGTTCACATTGCCCAAACTCTTTCTCCCTTCAGTCTTGTGTAACACGCAGGGGTGCTCCCCGTCTCCAACCACTGTAGGGGGGGGGAGGTCTCGTACAACCTCTTTCTGTTTCAGTTTCTCTTCTATTTTAAATAATTTTTTCTGATTGGTTTGGTTTGGTTTATTTGATTAAGGACGCGTCAACCGGGTCTAATGCACCACCTAGCCTAAGGGGGGGGGGGAGGAGGAGCCCATGCTGGTCAGAACCACCACGGGTAAGGGGAGGAAGGGGGTGGGGGGGTTCTCACTCGGGGTCTTTCATCGTCTTTGTCATCGTTCTTTTGGGTTCTTGTCATTGTCCCCGGGGGGGTCGAAAGGGGAAGGGGGACAAGGGCCCCCGACGACTTTGCCAGAGCTCGCCTCTAGTTTCGGGGAGTAAATACTCCGCTCTATAACTAGCTGATTTTTGCGAGGGGATTTTTTCTCTTGAACGCCTTTTACGATTAGCAGAGCCTGCTCGGGGGGCAATTCTACCCCCGGCCCAGCAATTTTATTCTGAAAAATACATTTTTACAGGAAAACAGACTACATGTATAAAAACTTTTTGGTTTTTATGTGTTTAGGCCCAAGAGAGCGTCAACCGTTAAGTCATAATGCCCACTCTAGCCTAGGGGTTAAGGGGAAAAGGGACCCTGCTGGCAGGGCGGCTCTGGGGTATTTTTACTGGTGGGCGAAATTTAAAATCCCCTAGGTATTTTTAAAAGGGAACCACACGGGGGGGTTTTTTGGGGGGGGAACCCCCCAAAAATAGGGCCCGCGGGGAAAATTTTGAAAAACGGTTTTTAGAGTGCGTTTGGTGCGTTTTGAAAAAAGTTGTGGGTGATTTCAATACCAAAATAAAAGTCGTTTTTGTGCAGTGGATACTAGAAAGAAAAAAAATGTTTTTTAACTTTTGTACGGGTTTTTGATTATATGATGTGTAAACATTGAATTTCCATTGAATACATTATTGATATACATTTCACTTGCATTTGCACTTGCATCTTGCACTCTAATACGTTCGATCGCTTTCGCTTGGCTCGTCCATCACGGCGAAACGTCGCCTCAGTCCAGCTATTTTAGCCGGCACATCTCCGCTACAATACATTGGCCGAGATCTTCGCCTCAGTCCAGCTGGTCTAGCCAGCCAGCAGCCTGATCGGCTGCAAGACATTGCGTATCGAGACAACATCGAGAACGCATGCGCGACTAGGGTGCATAGCGTATACCCTCCGGCACTGTACCGACCAACGTGGTCGCCTCACACGGGCGAGGCCATCGTGAGGGCCTTGGTTCGGGTCGGGCGGCATTTTACCGCTCATGCAGTGGAGCTGTCACTGTTCATGGGGGTTTCGCAGCGCAGCGCTCATGCTCACTAATACTCAACTCATAACCAAATCTATCACAGTGTAAACATTTGAAAATGTATATTACGTTGATTAAAAAGTGGAAAAACGGAAGTCATACTTATTAGTCAATTATGGAGTTGAAAAGCCAGATTCTTTGGTGAGGCTTCGCCTCACTTGCCTCACCTTGCCAGCCGCCACTGCATGCTGGTCAGAACCAGCCACTGGTAGGGGAAGAAATGGGAGATTCTCACGTCGTGGTCGTCATCGGCTTCGTCATCGTTCGTGGTGTCATTGTCGGCGTCGGCGTCGTCAGGGAGGTCGTCAAGGGAAGGAGGAGGTGTCTCCGACGACAGTTGCCAGAGCTCGCCTCTAGTTTTGGGGAGTAAAATACTTCCCTTCAAACTAGCTGATATTTGCGAGGTGGACTTTTTCCCTTGAATCGCCTTGTACGATTAGCAGAGCCATGCTCTGGGCCAATTACCCCGGGCCCAGAAGGGGCTAAATATTAAACTACAAACTGTTCAAACGAGACAAGTAACACATAAAACAGAAGCCAGCATAAAAATAGTACACTTGATTTTAGTCAAACAAAATAATATATAAAATTATATATTAACTTCCCTACCAAATAGTATTTAATGTATCATGTAAATAAAGGGAAATATACTTTTATTCACTATTACATTTCTAGAATCAAGTAATTCATCATTGACCATCCATGTACGTGAGACCACACGCAACAACTAATTGGCTCAGGATATTGTATTTACAACGTTCATTATAGAGCAGTAAGCGACCTACGCCAACAGTGGAATAGCATTATATTAATTTATTTATTATAGTAGGAATTAGCTGAATAATACATGACGATGAAAGTAATGAACTGGTGTGAGTAACTTTGTGTTTCAGGGTGGGGTATGGTGATGCTTGAGGGTTGAATTACTTACATATTTTTGGGGTTGATTTAAGACTAATACTACTAATAGGATGGGGGAAATTTTGCCCCTTTTGATGGATATAATTTTTTTTTAAACTAATCTTAGTGTGAAAAAAATTTTTCTCCCTATGAAACTGTTACTGTTTAGATATCCGTTTTTTACCAGCGTATAATGTGAAAAACATTTTTTAGTAAGTTACCTCAGTTACGTGAAGGGTGAAAAAAAGGGTCTTATAAGACACGGGAGAAATAGGGCGCTTCAACGGGTTGGTCATATGGCGCCGCCTGTGATATTGAAGTTAATGACATGTTTTAATGGTGTGTTGATGATTTTGTTTCTAAGTGTATTTAAAAAAAAGAAAAGATGGTGATGTAGAAATAGAAAAACAAAATTTATTTGTTTAAAAAAAAAAAAATGAAAGTATTCGATGTGAGTTAAAATCCCCGAGATATTATTTTAATAACTGAGAGGACCCCAACAGTTAAGACAGAGTCAATAAGCCCCCCCCAGATGAGGTGTAACAAGGTAAGTTATGAACCCCCCCGGGATGATTTTTCCTCCCCCAGTGCACTCCCCCCGTCTGGGCCCCGGGGTAAAATAGGCCCAAGCAGGGCTCTGAATCGAAAAGGCGATTCAAGAAAAAAAGTCCACCTCGCAAACATCAGCTAGAAAGAGCGGAGAAATCTTACTCCCCGAAACTAGGGGCGAGCTCGGGCAATCGTCGCGGGGCCCTTGCCCCCTTTCCCTTGACACCCCCCGGCGACATGACAATGACACAACGAACGATGAAAAGAGACGACCGCGAGTGAAAAACCCCCCTTCCCCCCCTTTTCCGGGTGGTTTTGACCAGCGGGCCCCCTCCTCCCCACCCCCCTTAGGTAGAGTGGTGCATTAGACCTAACGGTTGACGGCCCTTTAACCCAAAATAAACCCAAAAAAAAAAAAACTTTTCCCGGTCGAGGCGTCACAAAAAAAGCACGACAGCCCGCCAGCAATCACTTTAACCCAAAGGTCAAAGAGCCCCCCATGCATGGGGTTTTGTAACAAAGTGAAAGTATAGGAACCCCCCCGGGAAAGCACTTTCCTCCACCAGGCACTCTATCCCCCGTCCGAGGCGTCCAGAAAGAAGCACGAAAACCCGAAAGAAATCACATTAAGCCAGGTAATGAGCCCCCATGCATGGGTGTAACTAAGGTAAGTATAGAACCCCCCGGATGCATTTTCCCCCACCGTGCATCATCTCCGAGTCCGGGGCGACCAAAAAGAAAGCACCAGACCGCAAGAAATCAATTAGCCAAGGTCAATAGAGCCCCATGCATGGGGTTTAACAAAATGTAAGTAAAAATAACCCCCCCGGATGCACTTTCCTCCACCAGTGCACTCTACCCCGAGTCGGGCGCCCACAAAAAAAGCACGACAGACCGCAACAATCCATTAAGCCAAGCAACCTTTAAACGAAAAGAAAGCAATTCCACCGTGTTGCAATATGGTGCCAATGTCAACACGTGACACTGCAGCGGACATCTGGCTAATGGGGGCGGGTTTTGGGGTTGGTTTTGGCGGCCCTTTAGTTAATAGCTTGGACAAACGAGGTTCGCCCCCCCAACATGGGGGGGCTCTTTAAATCTTAAAGGGGGCATTTCACCAGGCGTCGTGATAATCAAAAAGAAACCACAGTTTTATCATTGTAAGAATAGGGGGCCTTTTAACCGGTTAGGGCATATTGGCCCCCTGTGAAATTTTAAGCTATATAAAATAGTTTTAGTGTTTGATTTATTACATTGTTTTCTTAGTTTTTAAAAAAGTAAATGTATGGTAATGATAGAAAGTAAAAAAAATATTTTTTTCATTAAAAATTAAATGTAATTAAATTTTTAAAAAAATTTCTTTTAAAGAGAAATTTAGAAAAATTTGTAGCCACCGTTGAAAAAATAAAATCAATTTTCCGAAATGAATGAGCTGTTTTGATAACAGGGTTATGTGAAATATATACTCAATGCGACCACAGGGGAAGAAACACATTTCCTGATCAAGAACAGAATCAAGTATCGCCCCGGATCAGCCTTCAATCTCAAAAAGGGGTCGAGGCACCGGATTGGGGAAAAGCGGACCCGGGAAAATCCTCCCCCCCAAATAAACTCCGTCACTGTCTCATACCCCCCCGAGGTCAAGTGGGGCGTCCTTGCGATGACCCCGGCAATCAGAAGGACACCTGCGTGACCTGAAACTTCCTTCCCCGGGTGCGGGGGCGGGACAGTAAAAAATGGTGGGCGGGACCCCCGCACTAACCGAGCACTTTGCTCGTTTAGGGGCCGCAGGGGTTTGGGCATTGGGAAAAAAAACCTTTTTGTTTTCCAGAGGTCGTCAGTTTTTTAATTTACCCTTTTGTAGGAACGGATGTTTTTGACTAATTTGCACAGAAAATCAACGCTTATTTTCCAGCAATGATCCACAACATTCAAGCCATTTAGTGTGGAAAAACAAGAAAAAACGACGATTTTAGCTTTTCTTATTTAGTCATGAGAAAAAGTAGGGCGTATGCCTATACTCACAAACCCAAAAGATTTCTTTTTTTGGATTTAAGGCGAGTCAACCCTTAGGGCATAATCCACCACCCCTTTCCTTGGGGGGGGGGGGGGGGGGGAGGGGGGGAGGGGGCCCATCCGCTCAGAACCAGCCCCGGGGAAAGGGTAAGGGAGGAAAGGGGGGGTTTCACGTCGCTGTGTCACGTTTTTGCATCGTCATTGTTTGTTGTGTCATTGGATCGTCGCGGGGAGTTCGTCAAGGGAAAGGGAAGGTGTCCCCCCGACGATTTCCCGAGCCCCCTTAGTTTTGGTTTTTTTTTTTTTATTTTGGGTTTAAAGGGCGCGTCAACCGTTAGGTCTAATGCACCACTCTAGCCTAAGAGGGGGGGGGGGAGAGGAGGGGGCCCCGTGGTCAGAAACCCGCCACGGGTAAGGGGAGGAAGGGGGTTTCTCACGTCGCGGTCGTTCGTCATTGCATCGTTTGTTGTGTCATTGTCACCGTCGCCGGGGGGGCGTCAAGGGAAGGGGGCAAGGTCCCGACGACGATTGCCGAGCTCGCCCCTTGGGTTTGGGGAGTAAACTCCCCTTACAGCTGATGTTTTCGAGGGGGACTTTTTTTTCTGAATCGCCTTTTACGATTAGCAGAGCCACTTTAATTGATCCAAAAGTGACTACGACGTGAGAAACTAAGGCGCTTCAACCAGTTAGGTCATATTGCGCCTCCTGTGATATTTTAAGTTAATGGCATGAGTTTATGGTGTGTTTGATGATTATATTGATTTCTAGGTTTATAAAAGTAATAATGATGGTGATGATAGTAATAGCAAAATAAAGATTATTTGTTTGAATAAGAATTAAAAAGTGCCCTAATTAATTCATCGTAGCACGGTATGCTATAGCTCTGTGTGATCAACCAACGATACATGACGTCGACGTGAGAAACTAGGGCGCTTCAACCGGTTAGGTCATATTGAGCCTGTGATATTGAAAGTTGATTAGATAAGTTTATGGTGTGTTTGATGATTAAAGGTTGTATTATAAAAGTATAACACAAAAAAAATGATGATGATAGTAATAGCAAAAAAAAAGTTGTTTATGTGAATGAAAAAAAAATAAATTAAAAAAATGTGAAATGATGTGAATTAAATTTTCTTAAATAGATAACTTTGGAGGAGAAGTTTAGAAAGTTTGTCGCCGTATCATATGATAGAGTTCTTCATATGATAGGGAGAGATGAAATTGCGTGCGCAAGGGCATCATATTTGGTACATTCTGCTAGCATATGATGTACGGTTAAAGGTACATCACATGTGTCACATATGGGAATAACCTTTTCTCTGGTTAAGAGATATCCGTGAGTTAGACGTGTGTGGCCTATACGAAGTCTAGACAATACCACCTCTTCTCTACGTGAGAGTCGAGACGTCGGTTTGGACGAATTTTATTACTCAGTGGGGGGCATCACACTACGCCAATTTCTTATTTTGCACCAACATCCCAAGAATTTGGAAAAGTGGTATTCGTAAATTTCAATCTCTATAAACACAGTGAAATTCGGTACGTCGACTTGTTGACAACATTTTACATGTACATGTTTCGGAAAAACGGTACAACTTGACTTGTACCGTTTTATCCATGCTAAATCTATATGTCTGTGTTTTGTTTGTTTGAAATGCGTGTTTCGGAAAAAATGTATAATTATTTGTTTAAATTTATTTTCACTTCTTTAAGCTCTCCTGAACAATGTCAAAAAAAGTCTTAAAACACTTTTTTTTGAATCACCACAGAACTAAAATTTAATGAGGAAAAACAAGAAAATACGACGTTTTTCAGCTTTACTTATTCAGTCATGAAGATAAGGACGTATGCCTATAATACACAATCCAAATTGGCTTTAATGTTAATGATAAATAAAACGTATAGACTTATTATTACAGATATGTATGTGCACATAGCTGTGGTGTAGATCATAATGCGTTTTAATAAGGTTCACGACGTGAGAAACAAAGGGCGCTTCAACCGGTTAGGTCATATTGCCTCGCCTAGGATATTGTGATTTAATGAAATGAGTTTAGGCATGATTGGTGTTTATATTGTTTTCTAAGTTTATAAAAAATAAAAGTAAAGCCAAACGATGGTGATGATGGGGATATGGTGGTAAAGAAAAAATGATTTATTTAAATGAGATTAAAAAGTGCCCAAATTCATTGATGGTAGGAAAGGTATGCTAAACTCCGTGTGAATTACTACTAGCGCTACAGCGGACCGTCTGAGCATCTTCAAGGTGATTCAAGTTATGAATATGAAGGGGCTCGTCTTGGCCCTAGGGATCCGACCCCGTGGGCGCCCTTAGAAGCTGGCAGGGGGGTGGGGGCTCAATACGTCCCTGGGGAGGAGATAGACGCACCGAGAAGAAACAGCACAATACCCAGCTGATGTCGCGGACGAAGTCAATACAGCAGAATACCCGATCCCCTCAAGACTCATGTACATGTGCATCTGTACTCGACATTTTCGGTTAAATAATAGAAACATCCTCCTGTATGTGAGAGATAGGGAGAATAACTCTCAAGACATAGTTCATCACCTACTAGTCAGACTGACAGCTAGGTGCATGGCTCGCACGTGAACTATGAATGTAGAAGAAAGTTATATCTATGTCCTTATCTTATTACATTTTCAGTATACCTATTAAAATGTTCTTTTAAGTTTATTTATTTATATTTTTTTTACACAAACGCAACAGTCTCAATATTTTGAGCATTTAGAGTAATTTTTAATGAATATGGGTTTTTGGTTAGTTTGGTTTAAGGACGCGTCAACTGTTAGGTCATAATGCGCCACTCTAGCATAGGGGATATGGGGAGGAGGGGCTCATTCTGGTCAGAACCAGCCACGGGTAAGGGGAGGAAAGGGGGTTTCTCACGTCGCGGTCGTCATTGTCTTTGTCATCGTTCGTGGTGTCATTGTCGTCATCGTCGGGACGGTCGTCAAGAGAAGGGGGCAAGGTCCCCGACGACGATTGCCAGAGCTCGCCTCTAGTTTCGGGAAGGAAAATACTACCCTTCATACTAGCTGATGTTTGCGAGGTGGACTCTTTCTCTTGAATCGCCTTGTACGATTAGCAGAGCCATGCTCTGGGCCAATTCTACCCCGGGCCCAGAGTCTCACGCGTCAAGCATGAGTTATTGGATGAGCGTAGCGAGCGTAGCGAGCGAAGCGTAGATTCCATTTCACTACACTGGAGAAAAAAATCCGGAATGTTTTTCTTTCTTTCTTTCTTTCTTTCTTTTTTTTTCGTTTTATTATTGTGTGTTTGTTAACACGATTCCGGCTAAACCGATACTCCATTGTGTTTGAAATTTTAGGGGAGGCCTTCGAAATCTCTGAACTTAGAACTGCCACGTTTTTGAGCGCAATCGAAAAATTTTTTCTCATAAAAATCGCAATTTTACTATTTTTTTCGATTTTTAAAAAATTTCTTTGACTTATAACACCTACATGCTTAATCCGATTTTAATGATTTTTTCACAGAACCTTAATTTCATGAATTAAGATATTCATGGAAAATTTGAGCGCAATCGAATAATTATTTCTTATGAAAATCGCAATTTTACGATTTTTTTCTTTTTTTAAAATTACGTTTAATAAAAAAATTAAGTAAATTTTTAATTTTATTTAATTTAATTTTAAAAAAATCTTCGACTTAGTAATAACTTTTTCACAGAACAACAGAAAATCCGCATAACACAATGGCAGCTCAATGCACCAATATTACGCTCATCCAACAACGCGGCGGGACTTCAGCGTTTTCCTAGTGTATAATAACTCAGTCGGTTGTGCAATGTGCATCTACCTGTTAGCGTCTGGCTCCGGCTTTGTTCGGACAGAGCTGGACTTTGATGACTCCGCAAGTAAACATTAGTGCCTTCTTTACAGTCTCGAATCCTAACTCGAGTAGTCACGTGACGACATTATTTCATATCACACGCTTATCGTCTTGATTCACACTGTTGCCAACATACGAGACTTGTAAAACTCAACAGCATCATATCCTACCAGAGTTTGTAAGCTGGATAAAAGTAAAAAGATTGTAAATAGCTCTCAGTTATTTTACGTCTTCTTTTTATGTCGACGAAGCGTTACATGTTTTAAACTTGGGGCTGCAGCTTGCCACCACCCCCACCCTCTCCACTGCTGAGGGTGGAGAAACCTCGCATATTTTACAACTGACAGAACCGCTGATCCAAGATTGATCTGTCAGCGTGCAGGGAGATTCCTAGCATCTTATCAATATTGCAATTAAAAAACTTAAGAACTTAATCAAATTAACAAGAATGAGAAAGACAGATTGACTTACATCACGAAGGTATCAAATTTATCATGTAATGCTGATGTAAGACATTCACGAGATGAAGCTAAACACCAGGCTCTAAGTGAGGTATGCAAATTGTAAATTTAAAAAAGTGGATATAGGGCCTACAAATAATTTTTAAAATACAAATAGTGAATTCTTAGGCATACTTTGATTGGGAACTGACAGATGAAGCAACACTGATTCAGGGCACAGCCACGCTGACAACGACGACGTGAGAAACAAGGGCGCTTCAACCGGTTAGGTCATATTGCGCCGCCTGTGATAATGACAGTTGATGAGATGAGTTAATGGTGTGTTTGATGATTAAATTGGTTTCTAAGTGTATAAACAAAATAAAAAGATGATGATAACAGTAATAGCAAAACAAAAGTAATTTATGTGAATGGAAATAAATAAACTAAAGTAATGTGTATGATGGATGAGAAATTTAGAGAGTTTGTTGCCGTTATCATATGATAGAAGTTCTTCATATCATTGGGAGAGATCAAATTGCGTGCGCAAGGCATCATATTTGGTACATTCTGTTAGCATGATGCACGGAGGTATTGAATGCCTGGGTCCCGGTCAGCCGAGCGAGACGCCGCCTGTCTTATCGACTGTAACCCCCCGCCCCGCGTGTGGTAACCTGGGTAACTACACAGCTCTGCCGGAGTTTGTCGCTTCTCACGTGAGAAGAGAATCCACTTGTCCTTATCGCGGGGCATGGTCTGGCTCGGACACAGGATGCGTAGGATTACTATTAGGAGCCTGGACTGCCTGGCTTGTAAGTTATGAGCCAGGACACGAGAAGTAACACCTGGTCAGTCTGGGGCAAGGTCCCCGAAATACGGATTTCTCAAGTTATCATTCCTCAAGGGCAGGGTAAAGATTTTTTTGTTTTTGGATTGAGGACGCGTCAACCGTTAGGTCATAACGCACCACTCTAGCCTAGGGGATATGGGGAGGAGGGGCCCATGCTGATCAGAACCAGCCACGGGTAAGGGGAGGAAGGGGGTTTATGTCGTGGAGGTCGTCAAGGAAAGACGGAGGGTTCCTCGACGAGGATCGCCAGAACTCGCCTCTAGTTTCGTGGAGCGATATACTCCCCTTCTAACTAGCTGATGTTTGCGAGATGGACTTTTTCAATTGAATTGCCTTTTACGATTAACAGCCATGCTCTGGGCCTATTCTACCCCGGGCCTAGACAGACAGACAGGCAGGCAGGCAGGCAGGCAGGCAGGCAGGCAGCCAGCCAGCCAGCCAGCCAGCCAGCCAGCCAGCCAGCAGCCAGCCAGCCAGCCAGCCAGCCAGCCAGCCAGCCAGCCAGACAGACAGACAGACAGACAGACAGACACAGCTGACCTCCCAACAAAAGCTAGGCTTGACTCTACCTATATAATTACTCGGCTCAGATTAGTGTTCTGATAGAGTTAGCAGCGGCCGAGCAGAAGTGGGAGGAAGTTTCCCAACCAAACCATTGTCTTCGACTTAGGCTCAAACTAAATGCCCGTCGTTAAGATGGAAAATGGATGTGCCAAACATCTTGGAATACCACAGTAATTACTATTCAATAAAACAATGAGTTTGTATTACACCCAACCGTATTGTCCCAACCTGCAGTTCGTGGGTGCTGATTTTATATCAAGAAGGTAAGTTTAATTCTAAGACAGAAGGCTGGTTAAATCCGCACAAAACATGAATCACTCAACAGCAGTACAATCTACAAAGTGCACACACTTTATTTTCAAGGTCATGTTTATTTTTGGATGAGCGAAGCGAAGTCTTCAATTTCACTTACCCCCCAAAAAATTAGCTCGGGGTTTGTTTGTTTGTTGTTTTATTTTTTTGTATTTTTGTCTGTTTGTTCGCTCTCTACTGTTTTTTTTTTTTGGTTTATTTGGATTAAGGACGCGTCAACCGTTAGGTCATAATGCACCACTCTAACCTAGGGGGGGGGGGGAGAGGAGGAGAAGCCCATGCTGGTCAGAACCAGCCACGGGTAAGAGGAGGAAAGGGGGGTTCTCACGTCGCGGTCGTCATTGTTTTCGTCATCGTTCGTGAGGTCATTGTCGTCATCGTCGTCGAGGGGTCGTCAAGGGAAGGTCCCCGACGACGATTGCCAGAGCTCGCCTCTATTTTCGGGGAGTAAAATACTACCCTTCATTCTAGCTGATGTTTGCGAGGTGGACTTTTTCTCTTGAATCGCCTTTTACGATTAGCAGAGCCATGCTCTGAGCCAATTCTACCCCGGGCCCAGACGGGGCTCTCTACTGGGCAAACGGCATATGCGACCGTGATGAAAATAGGCAAACGGCATATGCGACCGTGATGAAAATTGGAGGGGATCGTAATCTCTGAACTTAGACCTGCCACGTTTTTGCGTACAATCTAAGAAATATTTCTCATGAATATCGTACTTAACGATTTTTAGTGCGATATTTTCGTGACATTTGGGCCGATTCTGACCAAACGGGTTGGGCTACAACGTTCATATTTTACATGATGTAGTACATTTTGAAAGAAAAAGTTGGAGAAGTTTGCCAGAATCCGTAGAAAGAAAGGTTGTAGGCCCTAATATAAGTTTTTTGAGGTATATAATAACAATTAACAATAGAAACTTGACAAAAATCACCTACAATGCGTTCAAAAAGAACTTGCAAAAGTAAAGAGACCCCACGCAAACTAAATACTTATTTAAAAAAGCTCATCCATCAACGCGACTAAAAAAAGCGTTCGTGAGGAGGCCTAAATAGACATGTCTATACGTCGACGTGAGAAACAAGGGCGCTTCAACCGGTGAGGTCATTTTGTGCCGCCTGTGATATTGTAAGTTAATGAAATGAGTTTATAGTGTGTTTGATGATAATATTGTTTTCTAAGTGCAGTGCAAGCAAAGAAATTGATGGTTGGTGATGATATTAATAGGTAAATAAAAATTATTAATTGAATGGAAATAAAATCATGGAAATATGTTTGATGTGATTTAAATTTTGTTAATGAACTACTTTGAATGAGTAATTCTAGAAATTTTTTCGCCGTTATCATTTTAGGCCTATAGAATTTATTTTACATACACTACAGATTTGCAGAGAATATGTACCCAAACAGTGTTGTGGGTTCAAATCTCGCACACCCTCACCCACACCCACAGGCCATGATGTACTTATATTAATGACACTTAATTCATGCACTTATCGATTCGAATAATTGCATAATTACATCAATGTATAGACGTCGCTAACTGCTGCCAACCTACGTTATTAGATACGTATCATGTTGACATTCACACACTCACAGACACAAGCATACTTTCATGTTTTTACGTTCGTGATCATGTTAATGTATTTTACAAGTGTTGTATTGTTAGTGTTAATGTTTTGGTAAAATTGTACTGTTGGGACATACATACATGTTGCATTGTGGTCACTAAAGAAAAAGAAAAAGTACAATGTTCAGCAACAAACTCATCATTGACTCACATTATTAGATACGCAAAGGGACACACATAGTTTATTTTGATTAAGGGCGCGTCAACCGTCAGGTCATAATGCGCCACTCTAGCCTAGGGGATGTGGGGAGGAGGATCCCATGCTGGACAGAACCAGTCACGGGTAGAGGTTGTTCTCACGTCGTGGTCAATGTACGCATCATGCGTATGGGAGAAGCTATCTAGGACGTGGTATGAAATGGAGCCTAGATTCTCCGCTAGAAGTGAGTGAGATCTAGATAGCTAGATAAGTCCCGAGCACGTGCGTGCGTTCCGCTCCTGCCTGCTACACGGTACGGAACACGCGTGCGATGTAGCCGCGTCCAGCCAACCTAGGAGCAGAGACAAAGCATCCGACCTGATAGGCTTACGGTACTACCTGTGCCTTCCTACACGACACGACACGACATGACATGGCATGACATGGCGGGGCCGGAAGAGGAATACACGACCCGCGACCTGGACCGTATCCGCTCCCTCAGTCACCTCGCTGCTTGCATGGCGTCACTGCTGGACCTAGGAGCAGGAGACAGAGCATCCGACCTGATAGGCTTACGGTACTACCTGTGCCTTCCTACACGACACGACATGACATGACAGGCATGACATGGCGGGGCCGGAAGAGGAATACACGACCCGCGACCTGGACCGTATCCGCTCCCTCAGTCACCTCGCTGCTTGCATGGCGTCACTGCTTGGACCTAGGAGCAGGAGACAGAGCATCCGACCTGATAGGCTTACGGTACTACCTGTGCCTTCCTACACGACACGACATGACATGACACGACATGACATGACATGACATGACATGGCGGGGCCGGAAGAGGAATACACGACCCGCGACCTGGACCGTATCCGCTCCCTCAGCCACCTCGCTGCTTGCATGGCGTCACTGCTGGACCTAGGAGCAGGAGACAGAGCATCCGACCTGATAGGCTTACGGTACTACCTGTGCCTTCCTACACGACACGACATGACATGACATGGCATGACATGGCGGGGCAGGAAGAGGAATACACGACCCGCGACCTGGCTGTATCCGCTCCCTCAGTCACCTCGCTGCTTGCATGGCGTCACTGCTGGACCTAGGAGCAGGAGACAGAGCATCCGACCTGATAGGCTTACGGTACTACCTGTGCCTTCCTACACGACACGACATGACACGACACGACATGACATGGCGGGGCCGGAAGAGGAATACACGACCCGCGACCTGGACCGTATCCGCGCCCTCAGTCACCTCGCTGCTTGCATGGCGTCACTGCTTGGACCTAGGAGCAGGAGACAGAGCATCCGACCTGATAGGCTTACGGTACTACCTGTGCCTTCCTACACGACACGACATGACATGACATGACACGGCGGGGCCGGAAGAGGAATACACGACCCGCGACCTGGACCGTATCCGCTCCCTCAGTCACCTTGCTGCTTGCATGGCGTTTAGGCCTTTTGTCATTTGTTCATTAAGTTACCCAGTTACTTATACGTCCTTTAGTCATTTGTTATTTACGTCACTTAGTCATTTAGTCATTCAATCACTTAGTCATTCAGTCATTCAGTCAATTTAAGCATTCAATTATTTAGTTATTTGGTCCTTTATTCATTTATTCATTTATTCATTTATTCATTTGTTTGGTTTATTTGGATTAAGGACGCGTCAACCGTTAGGTCATAATGCACCACTCTAGCCTAAGGGGGGTGGGGAGGAGGAGCCCATGCTGGTCAGAACCAGCCACGGGTAAGGGGAGGAAGGGGGGTTCCTCACGTCGCGGTCGTCATTGTCTTCGTCATCGTTCGTGTTGTTTTTTTTTTGGTTTATTTGGATTAAGGACGCGTCAACCGTTAGGTCATAATGCACCACTCTAGCCTAAGGGGGGGGGGGGGAGGAGGGGCCCATGCTGGTCAGAACCAGCCACGGGTAAGGGGAGGAAGGGGGGTTCCTCACGTCGCGGTCGTCATCGTCTTTGTCATCGTTCGTTGTGTCATTGTCATCGTCGCCGGGGGGTCGTCAAGGGAAGGGGGCAAGGTCCCCGACGACGATTGCCAGAGCTCGCCTCTAGTTTGGGGAGTAAGATACTCCGCTCTTACTAGCTGATGTTTGCGAGGTGGACTTTTTCTCTTGAATCGCCTTTTACGATTAGCAGAGCCATGCTCTGGGCCTATTCTACCCCGGGTCCAGACGGGGGGTAAGGGGAGGAAGGGGGGTTTCTCACGTCGCGGTCGTCATCGTCTTTGTCATCGTTCGTTGTGTCATTGACATCGTCGCCGGGAGGTCGTCAAGGGAAGGGGACAAGGTCCCCGACGACGATTGCCAGAGCTCGCCTCTAGTTTCGGGGAGTAAGATACTCCGCTCTTTCTAGCTGATGTTTGCGAGGTGGACTTTTTCTCTTGAATCGCCTTTTACGATTAGCAGAGCCATGCTCTGGGCCAATTCTACCCCGGGCCCAGACGGGGTACATGTAGTTACTTATAAGTCATTTAGTCATTTAGTTAGAATATACTTAGATTATAATGGCTATGTGAGAAAAACACTTACAGCGCAAGGATATTTAAAAACGTATGAAGAATAAAGTTAATTAAGGCCCAACATATTATGTCACTCTTCTAAGTTCTGGGTATAGTGTGTGTCCAAATACTGTACTGCCTTCTTTGTTAATGATTTCACTTTGATTAAAGAGATGTCGATAAAGATGCAAACTTTGCACCAATGCCTGCCAATTCGCATTCGAATAGTTTTGCCGATAGGTTTGACCACAGACTTACAATATTAACTGGCGTCTACTATTGTAAGTCCATGGTTGAAGTATATATGAGTTGCTGTGTTCGATTCTCTTCATTACGCTGCTAAATGTAGCTTAACTGCTTATTATATCGTCTTGAATACATTAACACCAAAGGAAGTCCGGTGATTCTTAGTTATATGTTATTTTAACATCACATAATCAAGGTAGGCTAAGCGGCTAACATGAAACGGTACAAGGCACATGATACTACATTGAAAACATTTCGCCTAGTGAAGGATCAATACGTTTCAAATAATTATTGTTGTGTTAAACCACCAGTCAACCCTTAAAACCATGTACAAAGTTATCAGTGGGGGTAGCTCCAATTGACGACGACGTGAGAAACTAGGGCGCTTCAACCGGTTAGGTCATATTGCGCCTCCTGTGAATAAAAGTTTATGAGATGAGCTAATGCAGGAATGTTTGATGATTAGATTGTTTTCTTAGTGTATAAATAACAAAATAAATTGATGATGATGAAAGTTTGTTTATTGTTTATTTGGATCAAGGATGCGTCAACCGTTAGGTCATAATGCACCACTCTAGTCTAGGGGGGGGGGGGAGGGGCCCATGCTGGTCAGAACCAGCCACGGGTAAGGGGAGGAAAGGGGGTTCTCACGTCGTGGTCGTCATTGTCTTCGTCATCGTTCGTGGTGTCATTGTCGTCATCGTCGTCGAGGGGTCATCAAGGGAAGGGGGCAAGGTCCCCGACGACGATTGCCAGAGCTCGCCTCTATTTTCGGGGAGTAAAATATACTACCCTTCGAACTAGCTGACGTGAGAAACCAGGGCGCTTCAACCGGTAAGGTCATATTGCGCCGCCTGTGATATTGAAAGTTGATGTGAGATGAGTTTATGGTGTGTTTGATGATTATATTGTTTTCTAAGTGTATATAATAAGAAAAGAAAAGGTTCCATTACGTACTATACCGACGAGTTCGCGTTCATGGTATTGATGATAATCAGTGTTATTCAACTTCATCACATTCGGAAACAGACTTGTCCTCCCGATGTTTCTTCACGACGCCAGTCATCACGACGCGCTCTCTCTGGTATTCGGGTTTAGTTCTCGTGAGCTGAGGTCCGAGCGACCGACGGAGCCGGCGAGGTCGAGCGTGTCCCGCGACGCCCAGTAGCAGTCGAGACAAAACACTGCGAGATATCGAAATGATGGGGTTCGATAATAACACGGCTCGTCCAGCTCCAAGTACAGTCAGGTGCAAGAAGAACTAGAGCCGACTTGACTCGTCTGGTTGGGTTCTAGTGGACAGAGGATCGACCCTTGTGGGACTCCTGGTGCCTATCCCTACAAGTGAGAGGTTCTGTGAATATGCTCGGGTAAAGAGATGATCCTTGAGGGACTCCTTGCCGGGAACTCAAGGTAAAGTCAGGAGAAAAGATAACTAAATGAGTAGTGATGTTTAGTTGTGTTCTAATGAACAACGGAGGACTGACTTGTCTCTGCGAGTCATTTAACGACAACACGTTTTGGTTTATTTGGTCCATTCCAAGGGAATTACCACGACATGAAAAACTAGGGCGCTTCAACCGGTTAGGTCATATTGCGCCGCCTGTGGTATTGAAAGTTATGAATTGAGTTAATGGTTTATTTGATGATTATATTGTTTTCTTAGTTTATAAAATAGGGGGGGGGGGGGGGGTAAAGACTATTCAGTTACATGGCTTGACTGGTAGAAAGAACTAAGCCTCTTTCCAGATTGTTGTGAGCAGAAGGTTTTTACTACAGTTTCTAGTGATATTTATCATCGTAAGACAACCCCATCCAAGATTATCTTGATATTCATAGTTTGCAATTTACATCATATTAACCTATAACCGCCGTAGTATACAATAATTTACTGATAAAGAGACAATGAGTTGAAAATAGAACGAAGTTTTTCTAATCATTCATATGAATTGTAAACGGCTGAAGTGTGTCATTATGATAACAGATGAGGCATCAACCCAGATCTAGAGAATGGTCCATCTTCCTTCCTGATGACGTCATACCACGTGACCACCGTGCACGAGCTTCGAACCCAGGAGCAGACGATTACCAGTGACAATTGGAGGGTAGACCTCTGCTTGCTCCTCGTGTCCAGTGCTCTGGGAACTAGCCTGACCTATCATTACCTGGTGGGCTTTAACTTAGTACACTCGTCTCCATCATCCAGGGGACTCTGTACTGGCCAGGCAGGCGGGCATCAGAAGCTAGACTTCAGTTAACCTAGGGGGGGGAGGGGCCCATGCTGGTCAGAACAGCTACGAGTAATGGGAGGAAAGGGGGGTTTTTCACGTCGCGGTCGTCATTGTCTTTGTCATCGTTCGTGTTGTCATTGTCGTCGTCGTCGAGAAGTCGTCAAGGGAAGGGGGCAAGATCTCCGACGATGATTGCCAGAGCTCGCCTCTAGATTCGGGGAGGAATATACTATACTACCACCTCTTACTAGCTGATGTTTGCAAGGTGGACTTTTTCACTTGAATCGCCTTTTACGATTAGTAGAGCCATGCTCTGGGCCAATTCTACCCCGGGCCCAGACGGGGGCGATACAAACATAACATTTAAAATTAGCTTCAAAGCGTAAGGTATCTTACGTTTTGTTTTGGTAAGCATTTTTTAAAGCTTCACCCCCGCGACGTGAAAAAAAGGGCGTTCAACCTTTTAGGTTTTTTAAAAAAATGAATTGAACTTAACACTGCTCTAAGGTAGGAAAATAAGTTTTATTATGTAGCAATATTCCGAAAGTTTCACTTTTCTTCGACTGGCTGAATTGTCAGCATGGGCCCCTGGGGCGGAGGTTCCTAACGACAAATGCGTGTCAGAGCTAGCCACTGGTTTCAGGGAGTAATATTCGCGAGGTGAACTATTTCTCTTGAATCGCCTCTCACGATTAGCAGAGCCATGCTCTGCGCCAAATCTACCCCGGGCCAGGGGGGGAAAATGAAGCTGGGAGTAAAGAAAAACAGGGGAGAACGAATTTCCCGACCCCCAAAAGGGGCCCTTAGAGAAAAAAAAATACCTTTTTTTATTTTTCTTATGTTTCCCAAAACCTGGCGTCGTCAAAAAAGTGAAACGGATAAAAACTTGCTGCGGGAAACTCACAGGAACGAGACGTGAGAAATGGGCGTTTTTACCGTTAGGTTTTTGCCCGCGGGGCTTAAAAGAATAAAATGAGTTTTTTTGTGCTTTTGATAATATGATTTTTTTTTTTTACTTATTTATTATTAGAAAAGGGAAAAAAGGGTGATGATAGTAATATGAAAAAAATTATTTATTGAATGGAAAAAAAATATAAAGGTTTTTGGATGTGAAAAAATTTTTGTTGGGGCCAAAATTTAATTAATTTAAAGGAAAATAAAAAAAAGTTGTCGCCGTTATCATAAACTACAATCTATCTAATGATGAATGTTTGTGTTTATTTGGATTAAGGGCCTAAACCCGTTAGGTCATAATGCACCACTCAGCCTGGGGATATGGGGGGGGGGCCCCCATGCGGGTAGAACCACCACGGGTGGGGGGAGAAAAGGGGGGTTCTCACTCGGGGTCGTCATTGTCTTCTTGGTTCGTGGTGTCATTGTCCCATCGTCGTCGGGGGGTCTAAAAAAGGAAGGGGGGAAAGGCCCCCACAACGGTTCCAGAGCTCCCCTATATTTCGGGGAGTAAAATACTACCCTTTCATACTAGCTGATTTTTTGCGAGGGGGACTTTTTCTCTTGAATCCCCTCTTTTACGGTTATCATAGCGAGCCATGCGCTGGGTCAATTCTACCCCGGCCCAGACGGGGTGGGAATAAATAGAAAATTTTTTTTTCTTATTGACAATTTTATTTACTTTGGGGGACGTCTTTTTAATAACCTACAAATCATTAGATGTGAGGACTCTTGTAAGTACACATTACTGACAAGCTGCTTATTACAATAATCGGCTTTTTAGTACAATTATAGTAATTAGGAGGCTTCTGTAAAGGATTATGATAATCAGTAATGACAATAAAACAAAAGTATTAGAGCTGAGTCAGGTACTTCTAGACGAATAACACACGTGAACGACATTGGAAGGAATCATGACCCCTGACCTTGATTCACGATCAGCACTTTTCTAAAACACTTCATGATGTCTTCAAACAAATTTTTTTTTTTTTGTATTTTTATTTGGTTTAAAGGACGCTCAACCGTTAGGTCAAAATGCCCCACTGTACCCTAAGGGGGGGGGGGAGGAGGGGCCCATGCGGGTCAGAACAGCCAGGGTAAGGGGAGGAAGGGGTTTCTCACGTCCGGTGTCATCGTCTTTGTCATCGTTCGTTGTTATCGACACAAGACAGAATGGGGGACAAAGGGTGAAAAATTAAAAATAATATCCCAAAAAGTGAAAAGTTGGGTACAACGGCTCATTCATAACAAACATCAACAATAAAGTAACAATATTGTGATGTAATACTTTTATGCCAGTTGTTCAATCTTTGTATTGAAACAGGAAACATAATTTTGAAATTCTAGAACCCTAACATTAGTTTTGAAGAAGCCATTACGTTTAAATTTAAACAGTTCTGATTCGGTATCGCATCATTATGACCAGACAAAATTAAAATACTATTTGCTTGTTTGCTTTCCAAATTTGGTTTGATGTCCATCAAGAATTTGTACTGCTGCTAATCGCTGCCCTGAGGCACAATTTAAAAACCCGCCCTTTAAAACCACCAGTTTAAAGAGATCCTGAACGATGTAAAAATTTTTAAAAAATGATTCATTATAAAGAAAAAAAATAAACTCGATCCCGGATGTATGAGGGGAAATATTATTCTATAATAGTTAATAAAACCAATTCTATATACCGAACTGTATGCACTGTTTTGTAATGTAATTATTTATTAACATAAATAACATTTACTTGCATTATTATTATTTTTTCCTCTTATAAGCTTTAGGAAGGTTGGCAGAAAAGGGCAGTATGCCCCAAGCACAAGGTGTCTGCCAGCCTCTACACAACAAACTGTGATAATAAACAAGAACTTATAAAACATAGAAAATAAAACATAAAAGGACAAAAATAGAAGGACAAATTAACAAAAAAAACAATTCAATGAATTAATAATATCAAAAAAGCAATCATAATGAAGAAGATTTAATAGCTCTCTTGAAAGTAGACATTACGTTACATTAAAAAAATGATATATTTTCTTCCTTATGTTTCTTCCTATTTGTTTTTTTTTTTTTTTTTGTTTTTTTTATTTGGATTAAGGACGCTCAACCCTTAGGTAAAGCACCACTCTAGCCAAGGGGGGGGGGGGGGGCCCAGCCGGGCAGAACCCGCCCCGGGTAAGGGGAGGAAAAGGGGGTTTTTCCCCTCGCGGGCGCATCGTCTTTTTCCATCGTTTGTTGGGGTCGTTGTCACGTCGCCGGGGGGGCGTCAAAGGGGAAGGGGGCCCAAAGGCCCCACGACGATGCCAGGGCTCGCCTCTAGTTTCGGGATAAAAAAGATACTCTGCTCGAACTACTATTTTGCGAGGTGGAAAATTTTTCTCTTGATGCCTTTTTCGATTAGCAGAGCCATGTTGGGCCAATTCTACCCCGGCCCAGACGGGGCTTTTATATCTACCCTTTGTTTTCTTCAAATAAAAAAACCTTAAAATAACGACGGAGAAAATAGGGCCTTTAACCGGGTTAGGTCCTATTGCGCCATAAATGAAAGTTGATGAGATGATTAAAACAGGTGAGTTTTTATGATTAGATTTTTTTCTAAGGTATAAATAACAAATAAGTGACATATGGAATAATAAAAATAAAGGTTTTGTATGTGAATGGAAAAAAAGAAAGAAATGTGTATGATGTGAATTAAATTTTTTGCTAAATAGATTACTGTGGATGAGAAATTTAGAAAGTTCGTCGCCGTTATCAACCCAAAAGCAGATGTTTTGTCTATAATAAGTGTTGACATTTGACAAGGTAATTTATTTATGTCATGCTGTTAAATTAAGAACTTACTTCTTTAAAATCCTGACCTCGATAAATGTGAAATATCACAATCGTTTATATGAAACAAAGTGGATACAGAAGATGTAAAATATGCGTATAGTAATATTTAGCCTAGGGACATATATAACTATCCGACAATTATCTTGTCTACATCAGTCTTTAAATATCCGTTTGGAAGTTAATTACTGAAAAAAAATTGAGCAATAATTTGATTCCGAATTAAATTGGGGTAGTTGATTAAAGACAGATTAAAAAGTTGGTTCCTGACTGACTATATATCAACTTATCAGGTCGCTTCAAAGCACCTGTTGTTGGTAATTAGTCGCTCAACAATCACAAGAAATCAGTGAGTCTGGTAAGAGTTGATCCTGGGCCCCCTAAAGTTCAAGTGTGGACAACATCTGTCTGTACGTAGGTTCGGAGGTGCTGGGTATGATTCCCAAGCACTAAACTGTTGATGTTTGATGTTGTTTGATGATTATTAGGTTTACGGGCGCGTCAACCGTTAGGTCATATTGCGCCGCCTGTGATAATGTAGTTTATTAGTTAGTTTATAACTATATATTTTCCAAAGGGGAGGAACGTAAGGGGTGACGTGGGGAGACGCGGGGTGGACAGGCTTGTGCTGGTCAGAACCAGCCACAAGCAAGGGGAGGGCATAGGAGTAGGTGGCCGGGGGCAAGGGGCCGAGGGGCCGGGGTCGGGTCGGGGGGGCCTGTGGTCTGTGGCGAAATCAGGCAGGGCTCAGGCAATTATTTTTTTTGTTTTGATTAAGGACGCGTCAACCGTTAGGTCATAATGCACCACTGTAGCCTAGGGGATATGGGGAGATGCCCATGCTGGTCAGAACCAGCCACGGGTAAGGGGAGGAAGGGGGGTTTCTCACGTCGCGGTCGTCATTGTCTGTGTCATCGTCGTCGAAGAGGTCGTCAAGGGAAGGGGGAGGTGTCCCCGACGACGATTGCCAGATTTTTTTGGTTTATTTGGATAAAGGACGCGTCAACCGTTAGGTCATAATGCACCACTCTAGCCTATGGGGGGTGGGGAGGAGGGGCCCATGCTGGTCAGAACCAGCCACGGGTAAGGGGAGGAAGGGGGGTTTCTCACGTCGCGGTCGTCATCGTCTTTGTCATCGTTCGTTGTGTCATTGTCATCGTCGCCGGGGGGTCGTCAAGGGAAGGGGGCAAGGTCCCCGACGACGATTGCTAGAGCTCGTCTCTATTTTCGGGGAGTAAGATACTCCGCTCTTACTAGCTGATGTTTGCGAGGTGGACTTTTTCTCTTGAATCGCCTTTTACGATTAGCAGAGCCATGCTCTGGGCCAATTCTACCCCGGGCCCAGACGGGCATGATATTAAAAGTTGATGAGGTTAGTTAGTGGTGTAAATTGTTGACAATATTTAAAGATGGCGCTCAACAATCACAACAAATCAGTGGCGTCTGGTAAGAGTTGATCCTGGGCCCCCTAAAGCTCAAGTGTGGACAACATCTGTCTGTACGTAGATACAGAGGTGCTGGGTATGATTCAAAAACTCATGCGAAGATGCGACGACGACGTGAGAAACTAGGGCGCTTCAACCGGTTAGGTCATATTGCGTCGCCTGTGATATTGAAAGTTGATGAGATGAGTTAATGGTGTGTTTAATGATTATATTCTTTTCTGAGTGTATATAGGCCTACATAAGAAAAGAAAATGATTGTGATGATAGTAATAGCTAAACAAAAAGTATTTATTACAATGGGAATAAATAAATTAAAGAAATGTGTATGATGTGAATTGAATTACATTTGAAGACAATACTTGTGACCCTTTTCACCCCAAGTATTAACATATTATTTTATATTACATTTTCAATATTGTTCAGAAATGATTATATATTGATTCGAATTGACGACAGTTTCAATTTGTTACGTTTGTCGTTGTTTTGTTTGTGTTAAATCGAAGAATTGTTCTGCGACAAACTTTGTATTTATACAATGATCTTAAATACTAATTTATATTTTATATTTGAAGTTTGGGAGGCTAAACATGTCAATTATAAGGCTCTATTGTATAACGTGTATTATTTAAATCCAGCACCTGGTTTTAACCCTTATAAGATGAATTACATATTTTGGGTGAAAATTGTCAAATGTTTTTTATGACAGCATAGTTTGGGGCAAAGCAATCAACTCTGCTTCACTAGTTTTAAGTTTGGTCGTCGTATTTAGCATATTATAAGACTTTGAGTGATCGGCACCTGCTGATGTAATTGACCCACAAATTTACAAACCAAATTTGAATGGGGACCAATAATCTGAGACGCCACGCAATTAATCAGTTGTATATGATTAGCGAGGACTTCCAAGTCTCCTGATTCGTTCCCTGAATATGAAGGAAACTGTGTAGTATTTGAGACTTTTTGGTTTATTTGGATTAATCCAAAGAAAGTATGACTAACTATGACGACGTAAGAAACTAGGGTGCTTCAGCCGGTTAGGTCATATTGCGCCGATTGTGATATTGAATGAAATTAGATAATGATGGGTTTGATGATTATATTGTTTTCTAAGTGTATATATAAGAAGATAAGATGATTGTGATGATAGTTTGGTTTATTTGGATTAAGGACGCGTCAACCGTTAGGTCATAATGCACCACTCTAGCCTAAGGGGGGTGGGGAGGATGAGCCCATGCTGGTCAGAACCAGCCACGGGTAAGGGGAGGAAGGGGGGTTTCTCACGTCGCGGTCGTCATCGTCTGTGTCATCGTTCGTTGTGTCATTGTCATCGTCGCCGGAGGGTAATAGCTAGAACTTATATATTTTAGTTGCTATAGAAAGTTCACTTACTGCCAACTTTTGATTACTACCTATGGCAATGATTTATTTCATATCAAGACATTCGTCATCTATTAGATCATACCGTTTACGTACATTGCTTTGAATGTTATTTGGAACGAGAAAGATTTCATAAAATTCTATTCAAATTTACTATTTAGTAACCTATGAGCAGCTTAAACCAAAAAGATAGTATTTTAAAATATAAATTACGTATATGAGCATTTGTAGCTGCTGTTACGCAGCAATGAGTAAGTTATACAATCGTTACCATCACAGCCATTCGATCATTGAGCTCGTTGGTCGTGTGTTCGATTCCTGCTAATTTTTTATTTTTTATTTGGGGTTTATTTAGATTAAGGACGCGTCAACCGTTAGGTCATAATGCACCACTCTAGCCTAAGGGCGGTGGGGGAGGAGGGGCCCATGCTGGTCAGAACCAGCCATCGCCTTTATAATTAGCAGAGCGAAGCTCTGGGCTCATTCCACCCCGTTTTTTAACTTCTGATTTGGACTTAAGTCTATCAGTTCTTGTCTTAGGAGTTTGTAAACGGTGACTTTGGAGCCGTCCTAGCAACGAAGCACATAATAAATTCAGAGTTGTTCTGAATCGGCCTTGTTGGTTCTGGCGTTGATCCGCGGGTGTTCGCACTGTCCATACCACTGATTGCTATATATTCCTATTTAAAAAATATCGATCTATGGTTGGTATCCGCTCACTCATCGACTTCGTCAAGGCCTACAGGGTTGGCTTGGTCGCTTTGATTTAAAGTCCCCCACTGAAAATCAGTTATATAACTGAGTGGGTAGACTCTAAATACAAATTTATTTATTTATTTATTTAATAATTGAAATTATTTCCAAATTCACTAAAGCTAGTATTAGTAATCTCAGGTAAAAACCATGCTAAAGTTATAATTTAACCCGGAAATCCCAAGAAACAAAAGCACGACAGATGCTCTGCGCTGCATGTGTGCAAGCTGTGATTGTAAGACAGACAGACAGTTTTTACTCTGGTCACTTCCACCATTATCTCCTATAACTAATGCTTATGTGTGCAGGCAGGCATGTACTTAGACTAATGTATACATATCATTGTGGAGGGTACAACCTAATAGGTCATCTGTTACGTTAGCCGAGCAAAGTGGAACGAACTGGAGAAACGGTTAGCGAGTATTTGACAACAAGAAACCGCGTGAATGAAAAGGTGTAGACAAGTGAATCGATTAATTAATTGTATGATTAAAAATTTCACTTTCACACACCCGTTCTACAAAATTTATTTGAATTATTTATTAATTTGTCTCTGCCATTTTTCGTTCCACTGTTACCGCTGGTTACAGCAGATGGAGGGTTCGAGAGCTAGTGTAACGGTTTCGTTCTCCTCAACGTCTGTCGGCAATCCGGGTTAGTGGAGGAACCTATATGACTATCAAGGTTACACTATCCTCTATCCTTTCGGATGGGACGTTGAGCCGTTGGTCCCCTTGGTACTTTTCGAAAGGAGTAGGCTACGTGCCGGTACCGGGTTTCCCCTCCTCTCTTCTGTTCATACTTCATCCTCATCTATCACCACGCCAAAGTGCATTAATATGAGACGTTGAGCAATATCCAATCAATCATCAATCCAAAAACAAATACACACTCAGGTTAAAGGGGCTTATCTCCAGTGACTGGCTATTTTGGCCAGACCTGACGCCACTTCTTCTGCCTTCACCTTCACCCCATAACTCTTCCATTTATCTCTGATTTTCGTTGCTATGGGGAAGAAAATCCCCCACTGGTCAGAAGGGGGTTCTCATGTCGTGGTCGTCATCGTCTGCCATAGTTCGTGTTGCAACGTTCGTCGTCTGGGAGGTCTCACTCAACAAAGGAGAGGTCCCCGACGACGACCGCCAGAGCTCGCCTCTAGTTTACTTGCTGATGTTTATGAAATGGACTTTATCTCTTTCCTCGCCTTTCACGATTAGCAGATCCATGTTCCGGACCAAATTCAATAAATTTTCCCACAACTTTGTTTCCTTAATTGCTTCTTCCAGCACGTAGTCATGGCAACGCCTGTGGCTGTGTCGGGGTCGAACCCAGGACCCTCGCGTGCACAGCGTTCACTTACGAAACCAGTGCTACCAACTCCTGGTTACGCACGCAGGCCTCCCAACCTATCATTTGTCCGCATCACGCTCACCCAAACACAATAGTCCACCTCGTGCAATCCACTCTCTAATTCCAGTCTTTAAGAACTAGCCTCTAAAACCCTCTTGGTCAGTAGACATGCGCAGCTCAAGAACAATGTGGTGTCTTCATGTGTATCCTATAATCATACGCTATCTGACCCTCCCACACAGTCTGAACCATGCAGGGACACCGCGCCTCGACGACTAGGAGCATTCCGCTAAGATGCGCAACCGAGCTGCTTCTAATTGCTAAAACGGATGATTCTCCGGAATGCGGCCGGACAGGAAGTACAGCACAATCTTGAATGACAACGGAACTCAACGGTGGCCTACTAGTGCAGCAGCTATGGGAGGTATTTTATGCTGTTATGATTCAAGTGGAACTGGTGTTATTTATGTTGTACTCGGAAGCAATTATTGATGGTGCTTGGATTGTCAGGTACTAAACCTTGTGTGTGTAACTGATGGCTTAGGGCCTATTACACAAAATAACAAACGCATTTGTAACATTTGTCTCGCTCATAATTTGGATACAATTACAAATGTTACGCGTCACACTGGCCATACAACACACTCAACGTTTTGGTATCATTAACCGTTTAAAAAAAGGAACCATATTACAAAAGAAGGCGACGTGAGAAACTAGGGCGCTTCAACCAGCTAGGTCATATTGCGCCGCCTGTGATATTGAAAATTAATAAATGAGTGATGATTATAATAATATATAATATATAATGATGGTTATATTGTTTTCTAAATTTAAAAAAGAAAAGAAAATGATGGTGTTGATAGTAGAAAAAGAAAAGATATTTATTTGGATTGACGGAATTAAATAAATAAAGGAAATGTGTTTGATGTGGATTGGTTTATTTGGATTAAGGACGCGTCAACCGTTAGGTCATAATGCACCACTCTAACCTAGGGGAGGGGGAGGGCCCATGCTGGTCAGAACCAGCCACGGGTTAGGGAAGGAAAGGGGGTTCTCACGTCGCGGTCGTCATTGTCTTTGTCATCGTTCGTGGTGTCATTGTCGTCATCGTCGTCGAGGGGTCGTCAAGGGAAGGGGGCAAGGTCCCCGACGACGGTTGCCAGAGCTCGCCTCTATTTTCGGGGAGTAAAATACAACCCTTCATTCTAGCTGATGTTTGCGAGGTGGACTTTTTCTCTTGAATCGCCTTGTACGATTAGCTGAGCCATGCTCTGGGCCAATTCTACCCAGGGACCAGACGGGGATGTCACATCAGGACACAACAAAAATATAGTAACTGAAATAACCGTCCATCTATAATAAACGAAACATAATAGTTTTCCCATACCCTACCTAAAACCATGAGCTATAACGACGTGAGAAACTAAGGCGCTTCAACCGATTAGGTCAATTCTTCTTTATTTCAGTCCACTGATATATGCATTACATATATATGAGACAAACACAAATTACAAATAATAACAAAAAATATAAGTACAATACAGATTATGGTAATTACAAAATACTACAAAATATCAATAACAATGCTAATTGCATTTTGTTATTATACATAATAAATAAGATAATATTACATGAATACATTTTACAATTTTTAAATCATATCCAAAGTGAAGAGAGAAAAAAAAAGTGGTGTGAGAGAAGTGTGAAAATATAAGTTAAATTGTCCAATGGTCATCTAGGAATTCTCTAAATGAGTAATAAGCTTTATTTATAAGGAATTCTTTCAATTTGTGCTTAAAGAGTGTTAGTGAGTTGGAATATTTAATTGAAGCTGGTAATTTATTAAATATTGTACTACAAACGTGAGTCGGGCTTTTGTCAAAGAATTGTGGCAAGATTTTGGTATGAAAATGTTAGTATTATATCTAGTAAAATGGGAATGGTGGGCATTATTTAATGGAAAATGGTCAGGATTGGAATATACAAAAGTTGCTGCAGAGATAATTAGCGTACATGTTAGTGTGAGGATACGTAAATTTGTGAAATGTGCTTTGCACGATTGCCTACTGGATATTCCAGCAATTATCCTAACAGCACGTTTTTGAATAATAAAAATACGTTTTAGCGTGGGGTGATGTACCCCAAAAAATAATGCCATAGGAAAGAAGAGAATGAATAAACGCATGATATACCATCGACATCGACATTGCACCGTTTGTGATATTGAAAGTTAATTAAATGAGTTTATGATGTGTTTGATGATTGGTATTTTCTAAGTTTATAAAAATTAAATTAAATACGACGACGGTAGTTATAGCAAAATAAAAATTAAAGAAGGCTCTCCATAGTTACAAATCTAAGATTGTACAACGATATCTTAATTAATTGAAGTCGTTCTAAACCACGACTACTAGCATGAAGTCATCTCTTTCGCCAGGCGAAACTCAGTTATCAACTTATCATTGGCGAGGATTAAGTTGGTTATCTTACTAGTCCATATCATTCAAGTGAACTGGCCGGATTCTTGTTCATGGCAGATAGTTCCTACGATATAGACAATAACACGAACAATCCTAAAGCTAAAGAATGTTCTGTGACAAAACATATGAATACAGTTCATTCACTGTGAAACTCATGCCACAGTCGGGGAGAGTTTTCCATCATGCCAACAAGTTCTTCCCGTGGGAGAGTACATACTCTCCAAGAGAGTTCCCAGAGTATGCTCTCCAGAGCAATTCATATTCCTTCAGAGAGTTCCCAAATATGCTCTCTCTGAAAGATCATAACCATACTCTCCCAGAGAGTTCCCAGACTATGCTCTCCCAGAAAGTTCATAATCATACTCTCCCAGAGAGTTCCCAGTATATGCTCTCCCAGAAAGTTCATAATCATACTCTCCCAGAGAGTTCCCAGACTATGCTCTCCCAGAAAGTTCATAATCATACTCTCCCAGAGAGTTCCCAGACTATTTGTTTATTTGGATTAAGGACGCGTCAACCGTAGGGTCATAACGCACCACTCTAGCCTAAGGGGGGGGGGGGGGGAGGGGCCCATGCTGGTTAGAACCAGCCACGGGTAAGGGGGGAGGAAGGGGTGTTTCTCACGACGCGGTCGTCATCGTCTTTGTCATCGTTCGTTGTGTCATTGTCATCGTCGCCGGGGAGTCGTCAAGGGAAGGGGGCAAGGTCCCCGACGACGATTGCCAGAGCTCGCCTCTAGGTTCGGGGAGTAATATACTCGCCGCTTACTAGCTGATGTTTGCGAGGTGGACTTTTTCTCTTGAATCGCCTTTTACGATTAGCAGAGCCATGCTCTGGGCCTATTCTACCCCGGGCCCAGACGGGCGTGCTCTCCCAGAAAGTTCATAATCATACTCTCCCAGAGAGTTCCCAGACTATGCTCTCCCAGAAAGTTCATAATCGTACTCTCCCAGAGAGTTCCCAATGTGCTCTCCCAGAAAGTTCTTAATAGTACTCTCCCAGAGAGTTCATAATCATACTCTCCCAAAGAGTGCTGCTACCGTCACATCTCCTCATGCTGCACGCGGTCCCCAGCGCCTGACATTCAGTGACACGACGTATTGTTGCCTGCATGACAGCCGGGGGCCAGGTATCGAGGATAGCTGTCATCACAACATGATTACTATGACTACTGCACTTGCCGGGCTATTAGTTAGCTGTGTTGAGATATATGTGGCATACTCTCCACTCAACCACACAGTCATGCAGCACAACTTGCATGCTGCACTTGCCGGGCTATTAGTTAGCTGTGTTGAGATATATGTGGCATACTCTCCACTCAACCACACAGTCATGCAGCACAACTTGCATGCTGCACTTGCCGGGCTATTAGTTAGCTGTGTTGAGATATATGTGGCATACTCTCCACTCAACCACACAGTCATGCAGCACAACTTGCATGCTGCACTTGCCGGGCTATTAGTTAGCTGTGTTGAGATATACTCTCCACAAGCACAGTCATGCAGCACAACATGCATACTGCACGGGTAGGCCTAAATGAAACACAATAACAATATTCACTCTCATTCTAGTTCAGTCTTTGTAAAACTATTTATTTATTTATTATTATAAACTAAGTTTTGGGATACGTGGACAATGTTCCTTGAACCGTTTGGTTGTTATTTATTAAGTAGGTGAGTATAAAACTATAAAATACACTCACCAATGTTTTATTTTCATACACAGTGGTCGGTCTTCTCCTTTAATTAACCTGATGTTTCGTCTAGCTAATGGCATCTAGAAACATGCGAAATTACGACGACGTGAAAAATTAGGGCGCTTCAACTGGTTGAGTCATATTGCGCCGCCTGTGATATTGTAAGCTAAGAAATGAGTTTTTGGTGTGTTTGATGATTATATTGTTTTCTAAGTTTATAAAAGGAAAGGAAATTTCTCAATTTCATTGATCGGGAAACACTCCCGCAGGTGTAATTGATTTTATGTAAATGTAAATGGTTTTGGTTTATTTGGATTAAGGACGAGTCAACCGTTAGGTCATAATGCACCACTCTAGTGTAGGGGATATGGGAGGAGGGCCCAGGCTTTTCAGAACCAGCCACGGGTAGGGGGAGGAAAAGGGGTGGGATCTTACGTCGCGGTTGTCATCGTCTTTGTCATCGTTCGTTGTGTCATTGTCATCGTCGTCGTTGAGGTCGTCAAGGGAAGGGGACAACGTCCCCGACAACGATTGCCAGAGCTCGCCTCTAGTTTCGGGGAGTAAGATACTCGGCTCTTACTAGCTGATGTTTGCGAGGTGGACTTTTTCTCTTGAATAGCCTTTTACGAGTAGCAGAGCCATGCTCTGGGCCAATTCTACCCCGGGCCCAGACGGGGGTGGTATTAAGGAGTGCATATTTTATTTAACCTGACGTTCCTTCTAGCTTAAGCACGCAAATGACGACGACGTGAGAAACTAGGGCGCTTCAACCGGTTGAGTCTTATTGCGGCACCTGTGACATTGAAGTTAATGACATTAGATTATCTTGTGTTTGATGATTATATTGATTTCAATGTTTATAAAAGGATTAGTTTTTTTGGTTTATTTGGATTAAGGACGCGTCAACCGTTAGGTCATAATGCACCACTCTAGCCTAGGGGATGTGGGGAGGAGGGGCCTCATAAGAAAATAGATTTATTTTAATGGAAATAAATGAATAAATAGATATATAAATAAGTGAAGGAAATGTGTTTGATGTGAATTAAATTTTGTATAAAATAAATTACTTGAATGAGCGATTTGGAAAGTTTGTCTCCGTTATCATGTACATAACCTTCCCTACTTAAGTTATCCTCTCGATTCACCTCATTGTTCGTGCAAAGTAACATGCCACCATGCTGAGAAGCGCATCACCCAAGCTAAACGTTCTTAGCAAAAGAAAAGCGACTCCCATGCAATCTTGGTGTTTTTCTCCGGCCCGAAGTCAGCCCTGTCGATCTGGCTCATTGAGCATTTCTTTCGATCGCAGCGATCTGTCTGAGTGTCTCGCCCTGCCGAGCATGGGCGAATTAGCCACGTGACGTATGGCTACGAGGCGGGCTTTTTATGCCTCTTTAAATTTCACCCCCCTCAATGTCATTTACAGGAATTGTTCCAGCATTTCCCTGATGGAAAATTACAAACTCTCCCCCTTATCTAATTTTTCTTCCCCTCTCCTCGTTATCCCTGGTACGTGTCTTGTCCTCCTCTTCTTCCTTCTTCATCTTCATCTTGTTCCTTTATGATCCTGGCTGTTCGTCTTCTCATCAAGCACGAGTGATCTCCTGGTTTCCGAACAGAACCCTGCTTCTAGCTAAGAACAGATGATTCTACACAAACCTACTGACATATTTCCACCGTTGAGTCCACAACATTAGCTCCCGATGAAACAATCTACTTCAGGATAAAAAACAAGACTTTACAATACCTTACACAAAAACAAATATGAGATTCTCGTGGGAGATTTGCCCAGAGAGCCATTACATACCCCTTACTAGGTAATTAGGAGTTTAGAGCAGTTTGTGAAGGGAATGTCCATGAGCTGTTTATTTCCCTTTCCATTTTTAGGACAGTTCGACGACGACGTGAGAAACTAGGGCAGTAGGATACATATTTCCCATGCACTTTTCTAAACCTACAGTTATACCTGCTAGTTTTTCATACTTTTAACCCGGAGATAAGCTGCATTGTTTTGTTCGGAATAAGTAAAATTTTCACCACTAAATTCTAATGATGATGATTTATCTAATGGTATTAAAAAAAATTGGATGTCCCGGAAATTTTGTTTGCCTTTACTAGATTCAATTTGAACATATAAAAACAAACATGAAAAATTGGAACAAAAAATATTTTTTTGAAAATAAACACAAATTTAGATTTTTCCCAAACTTTGATATAAATTTGGAATCCAAAATCTGAATATATTCTCCAAAATTAGTAATTACCAAGAAATCAAGACGACGTGAGAAACTAGAGGGTGCTTCAACCGGTTAGATCATATTGCGCCGCCTGTGATATTGTAAGGTAATGAAATGAGTGTATGTTGTGTTTGATAATTATATTATTTTTTTAGTTTATAAAAGGAAAGAATATGATGGTGGTGATAGTAATAGCAAAAGAACCATGATAAAGTTCGCCAATATTTTTACCTCTATGAATTCCATGTGACATGTAGAAATATGACCAGAAATTTCCGGAAGTATTTTACAATCGCACCCAAAATTTTCATATCCCCATCTTGATTGAATATTATCCATCTAGCTCAAATATTTTCATCAACCTCCCTCTGCATGAGGTCCCCATGAAATATAACTTCATCACTCTCCCTAGCATAGCATAATGACCTGCCAACCATTTCACTCGCACTACAATCATATGCAGATACTTTCATATTAAAGCTATGATGAATACTGTGGCATTGAGGCTCAATGGTACACGTGTTCCACCCTGAGCTAGTTGGGGGTTTGCCCTTAGTTAAAGTACTGGACTTTGGTCCTGCGGGTCGGATATCCCTGCTTTCACAGTAGAAAGTTTAGGGTTCGGTTTCCCGGTTCGAGAAGGAAAGTTGCGTCTATGAATCTTAGTTTGAACAAACGGTTCAACCTATAGCAACACGGAAGATATGCATTGTTTTTGTAACTTAGCTTGCAGATTATAAATTGAGTTATGAGTATTTTCATCTTGAAAACTAAGGGTTCTTACTTGTGCACTATTGTAAATCGTAAGCGTATAACTGGTGTGTTGGATATGAAATAGGAATGAGTACATACGCTAGCAGAGAGAGGGAATGAGGAATTACCTTAATGCACAAAAGCCAAGAACTCCAACTTCCATACCCCCCACGTTCATAAAAATAAAATAGGGACGACAAAGAAAAGTCACTTGTGGCCGGGAAACTGTTCTAAATTTCCCCGTATTTCCATCACCCCCCCCCCCTACCCCCGCCCCGAGGGCACGCGTGTAGAACCCCCAACCTTTATCGGCATCTCTACGTGCAGAAATAAAAGCGATCAAAATATAAAAAACATGATTTTACCATTTAAAAATCCCCCTACAAGTTATTGCTGCTCGCATATTGTGGTGAGCTTCAGTGGGGAAGGGGGTGAGGGAGGGGGGGGGAAGTGGAAGAAGTTATTGATGCAATTACACTAAAATAACTATTACACGATAGTTTTTATTTGTAATTATTTATAATGACATCAGTAAAAAGATTTCCAATCGGAACAACTACGACGACGTGAGAAACTAGGGCGCTTCAACCGGTTAGGTCATATTGCGCCGTCTGTGAATGAAAGTAAATGAGAAGAGTTAATGCAGGTATATTTGATGATTAGATTGTTTTCTAAGTGTATAAATAACAAAATAAATTGATGATGATGAAAGTAATAGCAAAATAAAAGTTATGTATGTGAATGAAAAAGAAAAGAAAGAAATGTGTATGATGTGAATTAATTTTTTTTAAATTACTATGGATGAGAAATTTAGAAAGTTTGTCGCCGTTATCATATGGTAGAAGTTCTTCATATGATAGGAAGAGATCAAATTGCGTGCGCAAGGCATCATATTTGATACATTCTGCTAGCATATGATGTACGGTTAAAGGTACATCACATGTGTCACATATGGGTATAACCTTTTCTCTAGTTAAGAGATATCCGTGAGTTAGGCGTGTGTGGCCTATTCGAATTCTGGACAATACCACCTCTTCTCTACGTGAGAGTCGAGACGTAGGTGGACGAATTTTATTAGTCAATGTGGGCATCACACTACGCAATTTGTTATTTTGCAACACATCCCAAGATGACAAGAATTTGAATGTTATGTTGCGTTTTTGTTACTTGAAACTAGAAACGCACGCACAACATAACGCAAATAAGCTCACTAAATCTTGAGCTCTCACATGTTTTTGAAATGATTAATTAGAATTAATGTTATATTGGTAAATTTATGTCGAAATACATGCAAACTTGCTAATGTGCACAATTAAGGTTGAATTCTTTGCATTTTTCTTCTTAATAAAAATAATCTTCTAGTATAGTGCAGTTCAATAATTAATGTTTTATTTTGAAAATTAACGAAAATCGGCTTCCTCAATGTGTGCATTGGTCCCTGTAAGCTGACAAATTAGAAGGGTTACTATAATTTTACCATTTGGTCACTAGCCACTTGATCCACTCAATACATAGGACATTTCCTAATTTAAAATTTACATGTTATACATTTTACGATTTATCTTACTCTTGCAATATTTCGTAATAGTTAAATAGCCAAGAAGTTTGCTGTACATTACTGTAGTGTGACAAAGGCCACGTCACCCTCTTAATTAGACCATCTGCAGAGTGTTGTGTGTCGCCCTGTGTACAAGTAAACAAGCCTCGTGAGGCTCACTTGACCTCCAGCTGGGCGGGGGCGGATGCGAGACAATGTACTGGTAATTAGCGCACTTGTCCTCGCAATTACACGAGATGTGTGTGCCGAACATTGACACAAGGCGTCTGCAAGGAACAGTCAGAGTCATACGCGCGTGGGACGACGACGTGAGAAACTAGGGCGCTTCAACCGATTAGGTCATATTGCGCCGCCTGTGAATGAAAGTAAATGAGAAGAGTTAATGCAGGTATGTTTGATGATTAGATTGTTTTCTAAGTGTAAAAACAACAAAATAAATTGATGATGAAGAAAGTAATAGCAAAATAAAAGTTATGTATGTAAATGAAAATAAATAAATTAAAGAAATGTGTATCATATGAATTAAATTTTGGTAAATAAAATTACTATGGATGAGAAATTTAGAAAGTTTGTCACCGTTATCATATGATAGAAGTTCTTCATATGATTGGGAGAGATCAAACTGCGTGCGCAAGGCATCATATTTGGTACATTCTGCGAGCATATGATGCACGGTTAAAGGTACATCACATGTGTCACATATGGGAATAACCTTTTCTCTGGGCTTCTTACAGGTGGGAGATTATAATATATTGGTGCCAGACACTTTATACATGGTATGTCATTCGACACTGACTTCTTTGGACCCGGTTGAAGAGTAAAATATATGAAATATATTTTGTTTTAGTATATTTCAAGTCTTACTTACCAAATTATTGAATTGAAACGCAAAAGAAAACAATACTATAATTTCTACATTGAGTATAACAAAATATTACTTTCAAGTTTCAACGGTAATCCCTCGCAATTATTTTTACTAGGTGGGGAAAATGCTAATTTTGCTCAGAAATTTGACCCAGAAAGGAAAAAAAGGCTAGTTGCCAGTTAAGATGTAATCCTGCACCTAACCAATGTAGAATTATTTTATTCATTTAGTTTAAGGGCGCATCAACCGTTGGGTCATAATGCTCAACTCTAGCCTAGGGGGTGGGAGGAGGGGCCCATGATGGTCAGAACTAGCCACGGGTAAGGGGAGGAAGGGGGATTCTCACGTCGCGGTCGTCATCGTCATTGTCATCGTTCGTTGTGTCATTGTCGTCATCGTCGTCGAGGGGTCAGCAGAACCATGCTCTGGGCCAAATTCTACCCAGGACCCAGACGGGGTCGCTATTAGGACAGCTACAGCCGTTGAGTGTGAAAGTGGAAAAAATAACGGCGTAAGAATCTAGGGCGCTTCAACCGTTTAGGTCATATAGCGCCGCCTTTGATATAAAATGTTAATAAATTGAGTTTAATATGTGTTTGATTTTGATATTGTTTTCTAAGTTTATTTTGATAGAGATAATAAAGATGACAAGAAAAATAAATATATATGAGTGACGAGACAAATAATAAATTGTAAAACAACTAGTCTAAAATAAGGATATTTAGTAAGTACACAAAACACGTTTGTTTTATTGTTGTTATTGTTGTATTGTTATTGTTGTTGTTTATAGTTGATTTGGAATCAGTAAGTAGACAATTGGTCATCAGTGAGCTGGCTCATAAGTGGTAAAAAAATAACGGCGTAAGAATCTAGGGCGCTTCAACCGTTTAGGTCATATAGCGCCGCCTTTGATATAAAATGTTAATAAATTGAGTTTAATATGTGTTTGATTTTGATATTGTTTTCTAAGTTTATTTTGATAGAGATAATAAAGATGACAAGAAAAATAAATATATATGAGTGAGACAAATAATAAATTGTAAAACAACAAGTCTAAAATAAGGATATTTAGTAAGTACACAAAACACGTTTGTTTTATTGTTGTTATTGTTGTATTGTTATTGTTGTTGTTTATAGTTGATTTGGAATCAGTAAGTAGACAATATGTTGGTCTATCTGTGAGCTGGCCTGTAAGTTATAGAGGTATTGGAGCGTTGTGTTAAGAGGCATAATCGTTTTTTTTTTGGTTATTTGGATTAAGGACGCGTCAACCGTTAGGTCATAATGCACCACTCTAACCTAGGGGGGGGGGGGGGAGGAAGAGGGGCCCATGCTGGTCAGAACCAGCCACGGGAAAGGGGAGGAAGGGGGGTTTCTCACGTCGCGGTCGTCATTGTCTTTATCATTGTTCGTGGTGTCATTGTCTTTGTCATCGTCGCCGAGGGGTCGTCAAGGGAAGGGGGCAAGGTCCCCGGCGACGATTGCCAGAGCTCGCCTCTAGATTCGGGGAATAATATACTACCCTTCTTACTAGCTGATGTTTGCAAGGTGGACTTTTTCTCTTGAATCGCCTTTTACGATTAGCAGAGCCATGCTCTGGGCCAATTCTACCCCGGGCCCAGACGGGGAGGCATAATCGCGTCCAACCCTGCAGTAACACGCGTAACTGATTGGATTGGATGTTGCTTATCGTCTCATATTAATGCACTTTGGCTAATCGAGACGATGAGTGGTGATAGATGAGGATAAAGTATGAACAGAAGGGAGGAGGGAAAACTCGGTACCGGCACGTAGCCTACTCCTTTCGAAAAGTACCAACGGGACCAACGCTTACGTCCCATCCGAAAGGACGGTGTAACATTGACAGTCATAGGTTCCTCCACTAACCCGGACTGCCGAACAGACGTCGAGGAGATCGAATCATAAAAATGCACATTTTTCACTTTGTTTCTTTATTTGTGTTTGTGTTGTTTTTTTTAAATTTATATATACCCATTGGTTTCTTGGTACGTAAAACATTACAATTTCGTCACCATAGTATATAGCTCACAATAGGCAAGTCCAAACAAATCTTGGTAACGACAGTTCAGGTTTCTGGGTTGGTGAGACGATTTTAATTTTTTTTAATTAAACCATACACTTTTATAGTAGGTGAATTCTTTATGAATGGTAATTGTTTAAAATCGTCCGAACCCATGTAGTGATCATGGAATCCCTGAGATCAGACCCAGCACTGCATTCTCTCAGATTTGACACGAGTGTCCTCGACGTCTAAGGTGTTTCCATATTTTTCACGAATAAATAAAATATCTTGTCACTCCGCCCTGTATACTGCGCTGGGCTGGACTAGGCCTGGCCTGCAGTCACGCGTGCGGTGATATTTAGAGAATAACATGCACGTGACCCCTTCAAGGCTCAAGAATTAGTTTGTGCTCTTTGAGCCCATCGAGAGAGAGAGAGAGAGAGAGAGAGAGAGAGAGAGAGAGAGAGAGAGAGAGAGAGAGTTTTCATGAAAATGTTAGATTACGACGACTTGAAAAACTAGGGCGCTTCAACCGGTTAGGTCACATTGCGCCGCCTGTGATTGAATTTAATGAAAATGAGTTTATGGTGTGATGATTTTATTGTTTTCTAATCTAAGTTTATAAAATCGTCGTGATGATAACATCAAAAGAAAACTTATTTATTTTGATATAAATAAATAAATAAATAAAGAGGATATGACGACAATAGTTATTTTAGGTAGCGAATTTCCGCTAAAACACCACTTTTCTGTCTGTCGGTTCGTCTGTGCGTGATCACATCTCACGATAACGACCTTGGGCGACACAGGTTCCTTTAGTTGGCATTTCCCTTCAACAAGGATGACACAGAACGTTTTGGTGACGCTAGGGGTCATCTTGGGTCATTATAGATGTTCTCGGCACTGTACCATCACCCAGAGATTTGGCTAAAAATTTTTTTACTTTATCATATTTATAAACAAATATTGCTTGAGCCTTCATATTCTGTACTCAAGTTTCACTTCTCCACATTATAAATCCGCTTTGGTAAACCACGAGAAGTCAACGTTACTCTGTGAAACAAAGGCTACACCAGCAATGTTCAGACTTTAGAGGATTTAATTCCCCCCTCCTGAAATGGAAACTTATTGGCTACTAATTCCCGACTTATCGCCGGCGTCTGAACAATCGGCAATCGATTCTGCCAGTAGAATCTTGCTACTCTCTCCTCTTCTCTCGCAATACGAGGATTATCAAGACTGGCTTCTGTGTCGCTAGCTGGGTGCATGGCTAGAGGTTCGAGTCCCGTATTGTGTTCCATTCAACAGAAGACTGCCAAATATCTGTCATAACTGTAACATCACATTGATATAATAAATAAATAAATTTTATTTAGAGTCTACCCACTCAGTTATATAACTGATTTTCAGTGGGGGACTTTAAATCAAAGCGACCAAGCCAACCCTGCAGGCCCCGACGCAATCGACGAGTGAGCGATAACCAACCAAAGATCGATATTTTTAATAGGAAATATAGCAATCAGTGGTATGGACAGTGCGAACACCCGCGAATCAACGCCAGAATCAACAAGGCCGATTCAGAACAACTCTGAAATTTATTATGTGCTTCGTTGCTAGGACGGCTCCAAAGTCACCGTTTACAAACTCCTAAGATAAGAACTGATGGACTTAAGTCCAAATCAGAAGTTAAAAAACTTCTGACTTTAGCTGGACGACGACGACGTGAGAAACTAGGGCGCTTCAACCGGTTAGGTCATATTGCGCCGCCTGTGAATGAAAGGAAATGAGAAGAGTGAATGCAGGTATGTTTGATGATTAGATTGTTTTCTAAGTGTATAAATAACAAAATAAATTGATGATGAAGAAAGTAATAGCAAAAAAAAGTTATGTATGTAAATGAAAAATAAAGAAAAGAAACAAATGTGTAAGATGTGAATTAAACTTTTGTTAAATAGATTACATTGGATGAGAAATTTAGAAAGTTTGTCGCCGTTATCATATGATAGAAGTTCCTTCATATGATTGGGAGAGATCAAATTGCGTGCGCAATGCATCATATTTGGCACACTCTGCTAGCATATGATGTACGGTTAAAGGTACATCACATGTGTCACATATGGGAATAACCTTTTCTCTGGTTAAGAGATATCCATGTTACGTGTATGGCCTATACGAATTCTAGACAATACCACCTCTTCTCTACGTGAGAG
Organism: Sweltsa coloradensis; assembly: GCA_024449915.1. Lineage (NCBI taxonomy): Eukaryota > Metazoa > Arthropoda > Insecta > Plecoptera > Chloroperlidae > Sweltsa > Sweltsa coloradensis. Next base: position 49,650 of record JAMZAV010002504.1, read on the forward strand.
TCGAGACGTAGGTGGACGAATTTTATTAGTCAATGTGGGCATCACACTATGCAATTTGTTATTTTGCAACACATCCCACGATGCTTGTCGCAAATCCAACAATCTTTGCTTGTATCCACTCTTGACATCTGGAACGGGAACTAGATTGAAATCAACGTCGCGACGCTGGGAAGCTTCCTTAGCAGCCCGATCAGCGTGTTCATTTCCCTCTATGCCCACGTGTCCAGGTATCCAGCAAAACTCTATTATATATCCCTTAGAGTTTGTTTTTCTAAATAGAATTGGATGTCTTGTACCAAATGATACTTGAAATACAGAGTTTTATAGCTTGAAGTGAACTTAAGCTATCTGAACACAAAAGTTAAATCTACCACAACGACAGCGTAATGTATTTAAAGCGTTCCACGGATGGCGAATAACTCTGCAGTGAAACTGAACACACGTCGCTTTAGCCTGAAAGTTCAGTTAAGGTGGAGCACTAATAAAGGCACTTCCAACCTGTTGTGTCAATTTTGAGCCATCTGTGAATACAAAGTAAACCTTGATGTTCAATGGCAAATCTTTCTAAAGTTATTTGAATACACTATCGCAAGTAGAGTTTTTATCAAACGACAAAGGTCAAAAATAATCGCTCCGGTGTAACCAGGGCCCGGGGTTTTTGCTAAAAAAAATTAAAAACTTTTGGCAGATGAAATCTATAGATTAAACAAAAGTTTACATCTTAATCCAATGGAAGAGATGCCTTGGGTTTGTTATCAAAGTGTCTGACATATGTCGTGTTAAAAAATTCCGATTTGCTGATGGTTAGCAACTTTAATTTTCATTACATACTTACCCATCACGAGGTTTCTCCGTTCTGCTAGGAGGACACACCTGACTCGGATACAAGCTGACTACCGGGCTGTTCGAAATGCCCAAGAGCAATACGAAGATCCACAGATGTTGGAAATTCAATCGATTTAAGGTTGCTATTGCTGAAGAGTATACGAACACCATAGTCCATCTTGGAGCAACTAGCGATCCTTTTCATATCGTTATCATCACCCTCCGTTAACGATCGTTATATCATTTTCAAATCATCGCGAAATATAGTCGCTCAAGTGCCGGATAACATCGTTATCTTTCCATAACGACTTTTACGATCAAACCCCTGCCGAGATGGAAACGACATTAGGTTTCTGGTTTGGTGAGACGATTTTTTTAATTTTTAAATTAAACCATACAGTGTATGATGTATGGTAATTGTTTATAATCGTCTTGAACCATGTAGTGGTGTTGATGGAATCCCTGAGATCAGACCCAGCACTGCATTCTCTCAGATTTGACACGAGTGTCCTCGACGTCTAAGGTGTTTCCATATTTTTCACGAATAAATTAAATATCTTGTCACTCCGCCCTGTATACTGCGCTGATGGGCTGGACTAGGCCTGGGCTGCAGTCACGCGTGCGGTGATATTTAGAGAATAACATGCACGTGACCCCTTCAAGGCTCAAGAATTAGTTTGTGCTCTTTGAGCCCATCTTATGGCTTGCGCTCTGAGAGACAGAGTTATAACGACGACGTGAAAAACTAGGGCGCATCAACCGGTTAGGTCACATTGCTCCGCCTGTGATATTGAATTTAATGAAAATGAGTTTATTGTGTGATGATTATATTGTTTTCTAAGTTTATAAAATCGTCGTGATGATAACATCAAAAGAAAAATTATTTATTTTGATATAAATAAATAAATAAATAAATAAATAAATAAATAAATAAATAAATAAATAAAGAGGATATGACGACAATAGTTATTTTAGGTAGCGAATTTCCGCTAAAACACCACTTTTCTGTCTGTCGGTTCGTCTGTGCGTGATCACATCTCACGATAACGACCTTGGGCGACACAGCAGTGCGATATGGATTCTGTAAAATAGTCGCTATAATAGCGATAGCGATCACGGTTGATATGAAATATCAATCGTTATAAATTATCGTTATCGACCTGATTCTGTAAAATAGTCGCTACGGCCGCCATTTATCGTATCTTGATAGCATAGCGACTCCTTTTTCATTCTCGTTATCATAGCGATCGCTACCGTAACGATCGTTATATCATTTTACAGAATCAGTCGACACGCAAAATAGTCGCTCAAGTGCCGGATAACGATCGTTATCTTCCATAACGATTTTACAGAATCAGACCGCAGGTTCCTTTAGTTGGCATTTCCCTTCAACAAGGATGACTCAGAACGTTTTGGTGACGCTAGGGGTCATCTTGGGTCATTATAGATGTTCTCGGCACTGTACCATCACCCAGAGATTTGGCTCAATTTTTTTTTACTTTATCATATTTATAAACAAATATTGCTTGAGCCTTCATATTCTGTACTCAAGTTTCACTTCTCCACATTATAAATCCGCTTTAGTAAACCACGAGGAGTCAACGTTACTCTGTGAAACAAAGGCTACACCAGCAATGTTCAGACTTTAGAGGATTTAATTCCCCCCTCCTGAAATGGAAACTTATTGGCTACTAATTCCCGACTTATCGCCGGCGTCTGAACAATCGGCAATCGATTCTGCCAGTAGAATCTTGCTACTCTCTCCTCTTCTCTCGCAATACGAGGATTATCAAGACTGGCTTCTGTGTCGCTAGCTGGGTGCATGGCTAGAGGTTCGAGTCCCGTATTGTGTTCCATTCAACAGAAGACTGCCAAATATCTGTCATAACTGTAACATCACATTGATATATCCTATCACTGTCTCCCATGACATGGGTACTATGAATACATGGTTTTTATTGAAGATTGTTGATTATTGATTCATAGCAACGTAAATATTTTCCTTGACTGGAATTCGAACGCACAACATCCGGCTTAATGATAAAATAGAATATAATTGCTAATCAATGTTTATTTTCTTTATTTACTATCTAGTCTTATGGACGGTCGTTCGCCCTTCCACCTAACTAACCATGTGTCCGAATTATCTAGACAGCTTCCTGAAGAGGGTAGGGTCGCCCGGCTTGCAGTAAACGTATGCTGTGTTCTGTAGAAGGTAAATCCCTCTGAGAAGAATCTAAGTCTCCAAGAGCATTAGGGCCCACCAGAGCAATGAGCTGAGACAGACCATGCAACCCCTGAATCTTTGAACTCAACTGACCGGGACGTTATTAGGTGACCACGTCTAAGGGTGGCTGCCATGATACGAAGGCAAAGTCCCGGGTGTAGTGGAGCAGTGGTCCTTCCCCTTACACTAACTGTAAACCAAGAATCTGGAATAGTTAATCAACGAATCACCATTTTTGTATTTGGATTAGGGACGCGTCAACCGTTAGGTCATCTCATAATGCACCACTCTAGCCTAGGGGTATGGGGAGGAGAGCCCATGCTGGTCAGAACCAGCCACGGGTAAGGGGAGGAACGGGGGTTCTCACGTCGTGGTCGTTTTTGTCATCGTCATCGTTCGTTGTGTCATTGTCATCATCGTCGGGGAGGTCGTCAAGGGCTGTCCCCGACGACGATTGCCAGAGCTGGCCTTTAGTTCAGGGGAGTAATATACTCCGCTCTTACTAGCTGATGTTTGCGAGGTGGACTTTTTCTCTTGAATCGTCTTTTACGATCAGCTATGCTCTGCGCCAATTCTACCCCGGGCCCAGACGGGGATGCAAAGAAATCTATCACTACCTATTAGAGATGCGAATTTTTTTTAAAACGGTGGCCAGGCCCGGCCCGAGGCCCGACCCAAACTGTCCGGCCAGAGTCCGGCCCGACTGGCTAAAATAATACGGCGGCCCGGCCCGAAAGTCGGCCCGAAAGTCCGAACAGCCCGAAAGCCCGGCCCGGCCCGAAATGTTAGCCCAGAAACCCGGTTCTTTCGAAGACTATAGAAATTATGAGGATTTTTAGACTCGACAGAGACTCTGCCGACGTCATAATAAACAACAGATTGTCTATTATGATGGTGTTTCTTGGTTTAACTAGTATACTGTTGTAACTGGCCCGAAAGCCCGAAGCGGCCCGAGAGCCCGAACTAGCCCGGCCCGGCCCGAAAGTCAGGCCTGGCCGGGCCGGGCTTTCGGGCCGTTTAGACTGACGATCTATGATCAACGTGAGAAACTAGGGCGCTTCAACCGGTTAGGTCATATTGCGCCGCTTGTGACATTGAAAGTTAATGAAATGATTTTTGTTTTTTTTGTTTATTTGGATTAAGGACGCGTCAACCGTTAGGTCATAATGCACCACTCTAACCTAGGGTATATGGGGAGGGAGGAGCTCATGCTGGTCAGAACCAGCCACGGGTAGGGGGACGAAGGGGGGTTTCTCACGTCGCGGTCGTCATCGTCTGTGTCGTCGTTCGTTGTGTCATTGTCATCGTCGCCGGGGGGTCGTCAAGGGAAGGGGGCAAGGTCCCCGACGACGACTGCCAGAGCTCGTCTCTAGTTTCGGGGAGTAAGATACTCCGCTCTTCCTAGCTGATGTTTGCGAGGTGGACATTTCCTCTTGAATCGCCTTGTACGATTAGCAGAGCCATTCCATTAATATTAAATCACTAATATTAAATTAAAACAAATCGACGACGAGAGAAACTAGGGCGCTTCAACCGGTTAGGTCGTGTTGCGCCGCCTGTGATATTAAAAGTTAATGAATGAGTTGTTAGTGTGTTTAATTATAAGTGTTTTCTAAGTCTATAAAATTAAATTAAATGGTGGTGCTGATAGCTATCTCTTTTTAATTCTTTTTTTTATCCATTTACTTATTTTTTTAATAGATTATCCTTGTTTTAATCATATTGTTGTTGTTTAATATTGAAGAAAAAAAATCTTATGTTATGTTATGTTATCTTGTAACAATGTTGTGAGGGTCAAACTATAACTGTGAACATTAATGTGTCTTATTGTACATACCTATCTACAGAGGTGATATCACACACACACACACACACACCGTGGTGATATCGATTGAGTGTTGGGGGGGGGGGGTGACCAGGGGGGGGGGTCACGGGGCCGGACGCGGTGAGTAACGAGTCCGGGGACGCAAATCCGGCCGAGAAAAGAAACAGCTTCGTGTCAGACTTACGCGACTGGTAATTGTTTTTATTGGACATGGGATTATTCAAACGGGAAATAAACGACGTCCCGAGGAAGGAGGGAGGGTTGTTAAAACTAAAGAGAGGCCGGGAAGACGTTGGAGCTTCAGTTTCACCCACTCTGCAGTTCTTGCCGGGGTTTCTATACGACTTGCTTTATATACAAGGCCACTGGTTAGTTTATTTACTATAAATACACGCAAATATTAAATATAATTCATGGAATTAATTTCAATTTAGTGTAGGAAACACTAAAAAATACATAATAACGACCATAAGAATGGATTTTTGGGATTATTTGGATTAAGGACGCATCAACCGTTAGGTCATAATGCACCACTCTAACCTAGGGGGGGGGGGGGGGCTAGGAGGGGCCCATGCTGGTCAGAACCAGCCACGGGTAAGGGGAGGAAGGGGGTTTTCTCACGTCGCGGTCGTCATCGTCTTTGTCATCGTTCGTTGTGTAATTGTCATCGTCGCCGGGGGGTCGTCAAGGGAAGGGGGCAAGGTCCCCGACGACGATTGCCAGAGCTCGCCTCTAGTTTGGGGAGTAAGATACTCCGCTCTTACTAGCTGATGTTTGCGAGGCGGACTTTTTCTCTTGAATCGCCTTTTACGATTAGCAGAGCCATGCTCTGGGCCAATTCTACCCCGGGCCCAGACGGGGAAATTGGAGTGTTGTAATGTTCAATACACAAGCAAGTTACAGGATATTATATTAAAACAATGCTCTCTACTAAACAGAAATCAACAAACACATATTGTGTGGATGATTCAATATAAAGAACGTTTGTTTTACTTGGTGTCTCAAAATGTACAAACATCAGCTAACGGTTCTTGCCACAACTTGCTGAGAATGTTCATATGAGCTTATTTGCACATTTTTAACTCGTTTGGATCTTTTGCAGCGTTGGAACAAATTTGTGCCTCGTATCTCCGGACTATAAATCGACACACATAATTCACAATCAGGATGAATATTAGTTTTGATGGGGCTTTATGTTAGCTTGTTTTCTAATGCTTGCTAAAGCACATACAACTCGTAACTAGAGAAAGGGGAATTTCACAGAGCAATACAAATTTGCATCAATTAATGTTATTCTATTTATTATTTTGACAAACCCACTAAAATATAATTGAAAAGTCAATTGCGTGGGTTCCAACCAAAACAATTACTTTAAGCGAAATTGCTAAATTGCATGTAGGTGGAGCATTATTCAAAGTATAATTGAAATCACGAACCATTAAATGCCAGGCCTTGCATATATTAAAAGATTTGTACGTGAAAAAAGCAGCCAGTTTACGAAGCTAACATTTTCAAAAACGTTATATTTACCTGTTATTGTTAGTATTTGTGTGCGGTTTTAAGAGTCAGATAATAATAATGGAAGCTAGTAGAGGGAAGCAACTACATACTGTATACATTATAGCAAAATATGAACCACCATGGGAGCTATTTTCACAACAGCTTTCGCGTTTTAGGTAAAAACAAAATACAGATTAAGAAAACCGGATATGTAATAAATAAGAATGTTTGTTTGTTTATTTTTATTAAGGATTCGTCAACCGCAAGGCCATAATGGGCCACTCTAGCTTAGCGGCTATTGAGCGGAGGGGCCCATGCTGGTCAGAACCAGCCACGGGTAGGGGGAGATATGGGGTGAGGGTTCTCATGTCGCAGTCATCGTCTTTGTCATCTTTCGAGTTGTCAATTGTTCGTCGTCGTCGGGGAGGTAGTCAAGGGAAGGAGAAGGGTTCCCCGACGACGATTGACAGAGCTCGATTCTACTTTCTGGGAGTAAAAGACTCCTTCTTGCTAGCTGATGTTTGCGAGGTGGACTTTTTCTCTTGAATCGTCTTGTACGATTAGCAGAACCATGCTCTGGGCCAATTCTACCCCGGGCCCAGACGGGGTTGATTTTATTGAGATTATGAATGAAACTGCCGTGTGGAAGCCGTGTTGTTACACTATTAACTTGCAGATTAGACTACATTCTGTGTGGGTCACCTCATCAACTGATGACGGAGACTTGGAACATTCTCATCGAGCGCGTCGAGAAAACTGCCACCTCGAAAGTGTTTCATACCAAAATAAAAAGTATTTACGTATGGTGTATACAACTGGACACTACATTCAATCAGTATTGGCAGAAGAGCAGCTATGTGCCCTCGTTGGTATGGTGTATACAACTGGACACTACATTCAATCAGTATTGGCAGAAGAGGAGTTATGTGCCCTCGTTGGTATGGTGTATACAACTGGGAACTACATTCAATCAGTATTGGCAGAAGAGGAGTTATGTGCCCTCGTTGGTATGGTGTATACAACTGGACACTACATTCAATCAGTATTGGCAGAAGAGGAGTTATGTGCCCTCGTTGGTATGGTGTATACAACTGGGAACTACATTCAATCAGTATTGGCAGAAGAGGAGTTATGTGCCCTCGTTGGTATGGTGTATACAACTGGGAACTACATTCAATCAGTATTGGCAGAAGAGGAGTTATGTGCCCTCGTTGGTATGGTGTATACAACTGGACACTACATTCAATCAGTATTGGCAGAAGAGGAGTTATGTGCCCTCGTTGGTATGGTGTATACAACTGGGAACTACATTCAATCAGTATTGGCAGAAGAGGAGTTATGTGCCCTCGTTGGTATGGTGTATACAACTGGACACTACACTCAAGCAGTATTGGCAGAAGAGGAGTTATGTGCCCTCGTTGGTATGGTGTATACAACTGGACACTACATTCAATCAGTATTGGCAGAAGAGGAGTTATGTGCCCTCGTTGCCATCATGAAGCTCCATGCTCATCTTGAAACGAACATATAACACACACTGGCTCAGACGACGTGAGAACCTAGGGCGCTTCAACCGGTTAGGTCATATTGCGCCGCCTGTGATATTGTAAGTTTGTGAAATGAGTTTATGTTGTGTTTGTTGATTATATTGTTTTCTAAGTTTATAAAAGAAAAGAAAATGACGGTGATGATAGACATAATATTTTCTTACATGGAAATAGATAAATAAACATGATGTGTATAATGTGAATTATATTTTGTATAATGAATTACTTTGAATGAGAAATTTAGAAAGTTTGTCGCCGTTATCATATTAAAGATTGTTGTTTATTGTTGTTTATTAGGTTTCAGGGCGCGTCAACCGTTAGGCCATATTGAGCCTCCTGTGATAATGTAGATTATTAGTTAGTTTATAGTTCTTCATATGATTGGGAGAGATGGGGGCTACAACGTTCATATTTTTGTGATGTAGTGTCTTTTGAAAGAAAAAGTTGAAAAAATTTGCCAGAATTCATAGAAAAAGAGACTTTAATATAAGTTTTTCAGGTGTATAATTAGCTAGTAACAATGAACTCTTGTTTTTTTGGTTTATTTGGATTAAGGACGCGTCAACCGTTAGGTCATAATGCACCACTCTAGCCTAAGGGGGGGGGAGGAGGGGCCCATGCTGGTCAGAACCAGCCACGGATAAGGGGAGGAAGGGGGGTTTCTCACGTCGCGGTCGTCATCGTCTTTGTCATCGTTCGTTGTGTCATTGTCATCGTCGCCGGGGGGTCGTCAAGGGAAGGGGGCAAGGTCCCCGACGACGATTGCCAGAGCTCGCCTCTAGTTTCGGGGAGTAAGTTACTCCGCTCTTTCTAGCTGATGTTTGCGAGGTGGACTTTTTCTCTTGAATCGCCTTTTACGATTAGCAGAGCCATGCTCTGGGCCAATTCTACCCCGGGCCATAAACAGTTATCCTAATTTAACAAAAAAATAATTTTGCTATGGAACTTCAGAAAGTAATATTATGGAGAGATTTAAATGATATACAGGGTGATGAATAAATAGATCGAAGATGGACGTGATCATTCCAGCCCCCCCCAGCCCCGCCCCTTCATTTTACCACTCTTACAAAAAAGTATTATTAATAATTTGTCCATCACTAGAAAATTAAAATGTATTTTTATTGTTGTTTTGTCCTCCTTTAAAAATCAGTGTTTTATTTTATGACTGAACATGGTAGGTAAATTCAAAAAATAGTTGTGCATCACTTGTTTTGTGCTACACTGTACAGATCTAGTTCCCAAAACAAAAAAACAAAATTAATTCTATTCTTATTGTTTAAAGAATAAAACAATGCTTAGCTAGTAATTCGTTTGTTCCATGAAAACAATAAAAGTTTGGCAGGGGGGACAAATAAATAGAATAAAATAGAGGATGTCCGATTTGTGTTTATCTCCACATTTGAAATAATAAAATTACATGCACAATGATCCCGAACAAGAAGCCAACTCGAGATCAGATAATAAATCCAATAATGTCCCCGCAACAAAGCGTTGTCCGCATTGTGCGCGGGGAACAATAGCTGCACGGGAGCCGCTGCGTGACTGATGGTGGCTGATACAGGGGACAATGCGGGGTGAGGCGAGGTCAAGGCTGGTGGTCTCTGTTAGGTAGTAGTCCGGATGTTAAAGGATATATATGGGGCATACCTTGCATTTTTTGATACAAGCAAGGCACTTGGCACACGTGTTCTAGGGACCATACCCTACTAATTTTGAGGTGGAGCCATCGTGATATCCCGTGCAGGGACCCGTTATCGCATGTTGCCTACCCCTGCTGGTTTGAAGGGTTGATTAGCAAAACAATTCGATGTTTTGTGATAGAAACTTGAAATTTTTACCAAATAGGGGTAACATTAGGCTTAACATTCTGGCAACGGGGAATTGCGGATTTCTTCATAGTTAAGGGATGATTGGGGTTATAATTTTCGGGGTTGAACATTTCGATTAAAATTTTTACTGGTGACACCCTTGGTTTAATGTTGGATTTCTTCGATAAAGTACTTCCAAAAATCTTAAAACAAAATGGTGATGTTAAAAAATAAGACGAGCGACCCCTAATTTGGTCATAATGACCTGTTGACATACTGACCTGTGTAATGACCTGTGAGCAAAATTGTTTAACATGGTCGTGTGACCACTCTATTTAAAGCTTATATGAAGTAGAATAATATGAAATAAATTTCAACATGCCATGTTGACCTGTGACCTTTTTCGTCCTTTATTTGACCTTGATAACTGCTGCAGGCATGACTGCATAATGTATACTTAGCACACCCAAATGCATGTGTATTAACAACTTGATTTATTAAATGCATTCGACATATAAGTATATTAGTGTGGTTTAAGACTGAATTGCGAATGCTATTTACTGTCACGTTGATGGATGAGCAGTTTCTGATCATTGAAACCTCTTTAACTATACTTTTACTTCGTATCGTTTCCCAACATGTTTACTGTTTACAATGAATATACCATTTTTAAAGTAGTACCAAGTTCCCGTTTGATCATTATGGTAATTAACAATGAAGATTAACATTCATTAAGAGGAAAGTAACAATACATCCATTATTGATTGTAGTACTTTATTAAAAGCTGTTGACTTTTTCATGTTTGAATTGCGCGCCGTTTGTTGCCATTTTATGAGAGCGCTCGCTCTCTCGTTTTCTGGTTGCGCGGCGGTGAGTTGTCCCACATCTTCCTCGGAATCTTCGTCATTTGTTTTCATCCATGATTCCCGTGAAAAGATGGCATTGTTCTATTTGTATTAGCTTCAAGATTGTATTTCGTGGATAAGTGACTTTATTATTACTATATTCCGTACACTAATTGAAACATATTTCAGTGTCACCGTGATTTAATATGATTATCAGATTAAGTGTATTGTGCAAACCATGCTGATGTGGTAAGTTAGTATAGTTAACTCTTGTGTATTTTCATTCACAACAATGCATGGCTAGTTATAATAACGATGGTGATTCACTGATTATTTAATTATATAACAATGTCCAAGTTTGCTGCTGTACATGCAGCTTCCCGACATGAGAGCCCTTCTAGTAATGTTGACTGGGGAAAAATGCATACTTTGTCAGAAAGTCACTATTGAGAAGCTTATAATCCCAACACAAAATACTAGAGGGAGTGTCGAGGAATCCTACGATTCGTTTGCAAAACATTTGCAAGCATTCTATGATATCAATGCATTGCCCGTTGATATTGATATTTCTAAACTTGACAATGGGACAGGGATTAAAATTACTTTGATTGAGAATAAAGCATCTTGGCACAAGTCATGCAATTTGAAATTCAATAGTACTAAACTACTCAGGGCTCAAAATAAGGTAAGATTGGGGAAGTCACAACTTGCACAAATTATTTTACCAGTGAAAACTCGCCGCGTAAGTAACTGTAGATACGAGCGGAAAACGTGCTTGTTTTGTAGCTTTCCTGAGAGTAGAACTCAGCCCTTGAGACAAGTTATGACGATACAGTGCAGTGACTACATAAAAATAAACTCGGAGTTGTTAACCGACACCAAACTTCACGCCAAAATATCTGAGTGCTTTGATTTAATGTCATTAGAGGCTGAGTATCATGTTAAGTGCTACATGCAATTTAGAAATAGGGTTCGCGAAATGGAGAAGAAAAATGATTTTAAAGATACAAACAATCGACAAGCTCATGGCTATGCCTTTGCTGGACTTGTTTCATATATAAAATGGTTATAAACAAATGAGTGGTGATGTCACTCCCGTTTTTAACATGGCTGAGTTAACGAAACTCTATGTTGCTGCTATTAAAGAGTTGGGAATGGAATGTGATGTTCATTCAACAAGGCTTAAGGAACGGCTATTGAACGAATGCCCGTACCTACAATCATGCGATACGCATGGAAGAGAGAGCCTTATCACTTTTAGAAAAGACGTTGATTCAGTTGTACGTGCTCTAGGCGCTCGAGATTTTGACAAAGAAGGTGCCATCCTGTGCGATGCTGCAAAAACTGTCCGAGCGGATTTGTTTGTTGGTCGCGGGAATGAAAGCCATGATGGCAATGAATTGTTTTCAGGTGACACGGTACCCCGTTCTCTTCTAACTTTAGTAAAAATGATTATTAATGGGCCATGTCTAAGGAGTTCAAAAGAAGACGACGATACTGAGCAAGTTGCTTCAACGATAGCGCAACTTTTGGCATTCCATTCAGTGAAGTCTCGCAAGGGGTCAAGCCGGCGTCACAACCGCAGTCAGGAAACTCCTGTACCCGTGTATCTTGCCATGAAATTATATGGGGAAACTCGTAAGAAGAAGCTTATAGACCTCACATATAAACTCGGATTGAGCATATCGTATGACAGACTGAATACAATCCTGACAGAAAGGGCTAATGAAGTATGCACTATGTACCATACAGAGGGAATTGTGTGCCCACCTGCTCTTCTTCATGACGTCTTCACCACAGCAGCAGTGGATAATGTGGATCACAACACTTCTTCAACGACTGCTATAAGTTCCTTCCATGGTACTGCGATTTCTCTTATGCAACACCATCGTCCAGAACAATCAGGTAACGTAAAACTTTATCATATTAAGTGCATGGTTTTGAAGCACCAGGTACAGAATCAATATCTCAATTATTTGAATTTACCTCTTTTTAGGTACTCTACGTAAGTTGCCAACGGTTTCGGAAGAAGATAAAGGTGTGATCGCAAGATCGATGATGCAACTTCCCGATGAATTTGCTGTTGTACAACCCTGTTTTGTTAACGTTAAAAATGGAAGATGCCCCCAAACAGAAAATTGCACATATGATCTGCCTGTGGCAAACTCGCCATTTTCAGAAGAATTTGCATGGCTTCAGGGAGCCACATCGGAAACATTAACAACCTGGGCTGCATATTATGCCGGTCTCGATCGAGGCTCTCAACGCTCTCAGCACATTACAAAGTTTGCCCTTTTCCCGATATTTACTGAACAAGCCCATTCAACGGCTATGATCATTCATACAATCAAAGTAGTAGGAAAGGCAGTGAAATATCTTAATCCTGGCCAGACTCCTGTGATAGTAGCAGATCAGCCGCTATTTGCGTTACTTAAACAAATCCAGTATACCTTCCCTGATTCTATTGGAGAAGATAAGTTTTTTGCTCTCATGGGAGGTTTGCACATTGAGATGGCGGCCCTTCGAGTCGCGGGCCACTGGATGAACGACAGCGGATGGGTAAACGCACTTGTGCTGGCAAAAGTAACTACACAAGGAAGAGCAGAATCCTTGATATCTGCAGCTCATGTAACAAGAACAAGATATGCTCACCAAGTAAGCCTTAATTCACCAAACTAATATACGGTAATAATAATATTTTAAATGGAAATTAAATGAAACGTTAAATTTGTTCCAGGTCACTGTCACTGCATTGTTCTTGCTCCAAAAAAAAGCATATTCAGACTATGTTGATCAAATTGAAGATGATATTACAGACAAAATGAGTTTTGAAGATTGGCATGCTGACAGGTGTCAAGCGATCCCACAGTTCAAATACTGGGACATTGCCATGCATCTAGAACTCTTAATTCTACAATTCGTTCGTGCAACACGCACAGGAGATTTTAAATTGTATATCGAATCATTGAGCAGACTTGCACCATGGTTTTTTGCCATGGATCAAATAAACTATGCTCGATGGGTAGCAGTGCATGTCCGGGACCTGATAAATCTGAATGACAAACACCCTGATTTACAGATGCAGTTTGCAGATGGCCTGTTCGTATCGAAAAAAAAATGCACGACCCTTTTCTGCAATTGCACTAGACCAAGCTCATGAACAACTTAACGCCCTTATTAAAGGTAATGGAGGTAAGTAGGGTATCAGTAGGCGTAAACATTTCATTTATATTATAGTCCACTGACCTGATCTAATTATTAATGTTGTTTTATGTAGGCATGGTGGGACTAACTGAACAGCCGGATGCATTGCGTAAATGGATAATCGCTGGTCCAGAGCTTGCTGTGACAGTAGAAAAATTCGAACGCGAGGTGCTGAACCTAATAGTAGAAGATATCAGTGATTGTCACCACAGTGAGACAGCGTGCGCACACAGCAACTTTGTGCGAGACGTTCAGAACCTGGAGAAAACACTTGTTGATTTAGGCAATCCTTTTCTTGAGGAAAGCTTGGATCTGTATAACATTGAGAGTAAAAGACTGACTACACCTGCCGTTGTAAAGACTGTAATGCTAATTGAGAGGGATGGTTTAAATCTGTACATGGAGTTCACTGACCAAAGACTTCGTACATGTGCCAAGCATTTGATGGACCCCATCAAATTAAACAAATTTCCGCTCTTTAGCACAGCCAGTCGATCTCTTACTCATAAATCTAAAGCCAAAGTGACGAGCCTCAAGAGCGATTGTAGCCTCTTTAGTAAGTTATACATAGCCACATGCGAGCATCGATCTGGTGATCTTACTGCGTTCTTTGCTCATGAAAATCAACCAAGCCCACCATCCTTATCTGTATTGGGAGATTTGAGGTCTTGCACCAAATCAGATTTAGTGAAATGCCTTTTGAATACTAGTCCAGAAAGTTCTGTAGTAAATGCACCACCTGTAGATGCAAAAATACTTGATGGTCCTGCTATTGTGCATATGTTGAGCCCCGGCAACTCGATCACATTCCAAGATTACATAGACAGTGTGTTTCTTCCCTTCCTTAAGAACGAAGTAGCGTCTGTGCGACGCCTTGATATCATCTGGGACAAGTACGACCCAATCAGTCTTAAAAATATGACACGGGACAAACGTGGTCAGGGATTTAGGACACGCGTAACTCCAACAACAAAAATTCCTAAAGGATGGCCCAATTTTCTACGTGAATCGGGCAATAAAGAAGAGTTGTTTAGACTGTTAGCCTCTAGTATAGCTATGATAAATGAGGAAGGAAAAGAGATTATCAGCACACTTGATTCACTGGCAGTTACTACGACTAAGCAGGATCTCACAGGCAGACTAGCCCCATGTAATCACGAGGAGGCGGACACGCGCATAATGGTGCACGCTGCAGATGCTGTAGCTCAGGGCTTCACGCGTATATTGATACGGACTGTTGATACAGATGTGCTAGTCCTTGCAATCAGCTGTATTCAAAAAATGACTGGCATTGAAGCGCTATGGGTTCATCTGGGGACTGGAAGGAACCATCAGTATGTCGCAGCACACCATGTTGCCGCTTCTCTAGGTAAATAACTGTATTGTTTATGTTCTATGTTAAAGGATACAAAACCGATTTAAATTGTTTACAGTCTAATTTTATTTTACAGGTCCCAACAAATCTATAGCCCTTCCTATGTTTCACGCGTTTTCGGGATGCGATACCGTTTCCTCTTTTGGTGGTAAGGGGAAAAAGTCTTCATTCGATGCTTGGAGTTCGTTTCCTGATGCTACAAATGGTTTTATCGCTGCTATTGCTGGAAATGTGGAGGCAGCCATTGAGACTTTAGAGAAGTTTGTAGTGGTTTTGTATGATAGGTCAGTTCATTTACATACAAGTATCAAAAGCTACAATTAAGTACCCATGTGATAAGCTAAAACAAAAAATTTGAGTGTGGTCAACTTTTATTTTTAGATCAAGCACGTACTTCACTGTGAATGAATGTCGCAAAATACTGTTCACCAAGAAAAACCGACAGCTAGAGACGATTCCTCCGACAAAAGACGCCTTAGTACAACACATTCGACGCGCAATCTACCAAGGAGTACATGTCTGGGGTCAAACTCTCTCCCTACAACAACAGCTACCTTGTCCTTCTGAGTGGGGATGGAATCGGACGGCAGATGGGTGGGTGCCATTGTGGACCACTCTACCAATCGCTGCAGAAGCATGTACAGAATTAGTACGATGCAGGTGCAAGAAAGGGTGCAGTGGAAGGTGCAAGTGTCTCCAACGTCAATTGAAGTGCACAGAACTCTGCCAGTGCGACGCTCTTTGTGAGATCAAGTGAAAAAGTCAACAGCTTTTAATAAAGTACTACAATCAATAATGGATGTATTGTTACTTTCCTCTTAATGAATGTTTATCTTCATTGTTAATTACCATAATGATCAAACGGGAACTTGGTACTACTTTAAAAATGGTATATTCATTGTAAACATGTTGGGAAACGATACGAAGTAAAAGTATAGTTAAAGAGGTTTCAATGATCAGAAACTGCTCATCCATCAACGTGACAGTAAATAGCATTCGCAATTCAGTCTTAAACCACACTAATATACTTATATGTCGAATGCATTTAATAAATCAAGTTGTTAATACACATGCATTTGGGTGTGCTAAGTATACATTATGCAGTCATGCCTGCAGCAGTTATCAAGGTCAAATAAAGGACGAAAAAGGTCACAGGTCAACATGGCATGTTGAAATTTATTTCATATTATTCTACTTCATATAAGCTTTAAATAGAGTGGTCACACGACCATGTTAAACAATTTTGCTCACAGGTCATTACACAGGTCAGTATGTCAACAGGTCATTATGACCAAATTAGGGGTCGCTCGTCTTATTTTTTAACATCACCATTTTGTTTTAAGATTTTTGGAAGTACTTTATCGAAGAAATCCAACATTAAACCAAGGGTGTCACCAGTAAAAATTTTAATCGAAATGTTCAACCCCGAAAATTATAACCCCAATCATCCCTTAACTATGAAGAAATCCGCAATTCCCCGTTGCCAGAATGTTAAGCCTAATGTTACCCCTATTTGGTAAAAATTTCAAGTTTCTATCACAAAACATCGAATTGTTTTGCTAATCAACCCTTCAAACCAGCAGGGGTAGGCAACATGCGATAACGGGTCCCTGCACGGGATATCACGATGGCTCCACCTCAAAATTAGTAGGGTATGGTCCCTAGAACACGTGCGCCAAGTGCCTTGCTTGTATCAAAAAATGCAAGGTCAAGTCTCTTAACATCCGGACTATAGGGGCGCGTCAACCGTTAGCTAATGTTGCGCCCTCTAACAGTGTCTGCACGGGAGCCGCTGCGTGACTGATGGTGGCTGATACAGGGACAATGCGGGGTGAGGCGAGGTCTAGGCTGGTGGTCTCTGTTAGGTAGGGGCGCGTCAACCGTTAGCTCATGTTGCGCCACTCTAACCTAGAGGAGTGGGGGGGGGGCCATGCAGGTCAGAACCAGCCACGGGTAGGGGGAAGTAGGGGGGTTTCTCACATCGCGGTCGTCATCGTCTTTGTTTTCATTCGTTGTGTCTTCGTCATCGTCGTCGGGGAGGTCGTCAAGGGTTAAGGGAGGTGTACCCGTCGACGATTTTTAGAGCTCGCCTCTAGTTTCAGTGAATACTCCACTTACTTGCTAGCTGATGTTAGCGAGATGGACTTTGCCTCTTTCCTCGCTTTTATGATTAAAAAAACATGCTCTGGTCCAATTCAACCCCGGGCCAAGGGGGCCAAGGCTGCTGGGTGAATGATGAAGGATTAGTTGGGAAGCTTGGAAGAAGGTGGCGAAGCATTAGGAGCTCTGGTGGATGGATGGTGGTTGGTTAATAGGTCGGTGAACTTCCGAAGAACTAATGTCATCACACTTAAAGATGGTGTCAACGTTATTGATGTCAGTGGCGGATACAGGTGGTGGGCAGTCCCCCCCCCCATCGTTATGTCCTAGATCCGCCACTGGTTGATCGAGGGTCAAGATGCTGGTAGTTGTGGTAGGTGATCATTAGATGGTGGTCACAAGAGAATTTTGTAGCTGAACCATGGTTGAACGAGTGAGCGTAGCGAACGTAGTGATTTCCATTCGACTTAAACGGCCCTTATTGTTTTTCTGCGTGCGTGCGTGTGTGTGTGTGTGTGTGTACGTTAAAAATCAGCCGAATCGCTGAACAGATTGCGCTGAAATTTTAAACGGACATCCGGTACGAGTTTATTGAGAACTGCTAACAAAATCAGCAATATTCATTGCGATTTAAACATACAAGAAATAATAAACTGAAAAATAAACTTCCAATGTTATGAAATTATTTTAACGACAATGTTTTAGATTTTGAAAAGATATTTTTTGTTTTTTATTTACCTGGCAGTGAAATGCCGTGTCCATTCAAGGTCTGTCGAATGTTTTAAGTCAAAGTACCCCCAAATTCCGCTCGTAGATTGAGTAAACCTTGCAATGTTTTCACGTATTTCGTACTGGCTATGTTTACCATAGTAGGCCCTATTGCCACAGATGATGGACTACACTGCGTTATATGCATTTCAAAACATGTTTAATAATTTTTTAAATACAATCTCGAAATTACAAAATCTTTCCCGACCAGGGGATTGAACCCACGTCTCCCATATTTCGGCTATAAGGGCGCTTTAGCCAACTAGACCAGGGAAACGCCAAAGTCGTAGTTAGACGAGTGAGAGAGTCATGTGGTGAGTACCCGGGAACATATGCATTTAAGTTTGATAATTATATTCGTATAAATAATAGTTTTTTAAAGTTTAGTTGGCATACGGGGACGGGCGCGTCAACTGTAAGGTCATAATGCGCCTCTCTAGCCTATGATAGGCTAGGTAGGCCTAAGGTAGGGGGAAGAAAAGTAATGTAATCGGGTACAATGTTTTAGATTTTGAAAATATATTTTTTGTTTATTATTCGCCTGGCCGTGAAATGCCGTGCCCATGCAAGGTCTGTCGAATGTTGCACGTCAAGGTACCCACAAAATTCGCTCGTAGATTGAGTAAACCTTGCAATATTTTCACGTATTTCGTACTGGCTATGTTTACCATAGTAGGCCCTATTGCCACAGATGATGGACAACACTGCGTTATATTATGCATTTCAAATCATGTTCAATTATTTTTGAAATACAATCTAGAAATTACAAAATCTTTCCCGACCAGGGAATTGAACTCACTTCTTTCACATTTCGGCTACAAGGGCGCCTTAGCCAACTAGACTATAGGGGACGGGCGCGTCAACTGTAAGGTCATAATGCGCCTCTCTAGCCTATGATAGGCTAGGTAGGCCCAAGGTAGGGGGAAGAAAAGTAATGTAATCGGGTACTTAACACATGGCTCACTCACTCGTTTAACAACGACTTTGGCGTTTCCCTAGTCCATAAAAAAATGATTGTATGGTTTGTCGTTCTGGTATAGTTCGTCCGTTTACATTTGACGAATTTCGGATTTTTCGCCGACACAGCGGGAACATGTAAGCCACTTGTTATAACCAATTACGAGGGTTGTAATTTAAAATTCAGTCTTCGCTGACCTGACCCTCGTCAATGTTGCCCGGCTGAAGTTTCATTGTGCGCCTCTTTGACAAACCAATGAAGCGCAATAATGGAAACCAAACCAAAAGATTTGGCGGTATAGGACGACGTGAGAAACTAGGGCCCTTCAACCGGTTAGGTCATATTGCGCCGCCTGTGAAAATAAAACTTGATAAGACGAGTTAATGGTGTGTTTGATGATTATATTGTTTTCTAAGTGTATATAGAGAATAATTAAATGATGGTGATGGTATAGGTATAGAAAATCAATAGTTATTGAAATGTAGAAATTAATGAAATGTGTATGATATGTATTAAATTTTGTTAAATAAATAACTTTGAATGAGATATTTAGTGTTTGTCGTCGTTATCATATGATTGGGAGAGGTGAACTTGCATGCGCAAGGCATCATATTTGGTACATTCTGCTAGCATATGATGTACGGCTAAAGGCAATGTGCAATGTTTGCTGTATGGCTGCTGATCCTCCAAGTAGTATGACTCGTTCGATGTTAACAACGTGTTTAAACCATTACCAGTTTGCGGATGGTCATCGTATAAGCCTACAGAGGATGGGTTCAACTTCAAGGTGAGCAGATAGGAATGTACTGTAACAGTGTGTGTAACAGGGATGGAAAGTAAGAGTTGTAAATTTGAGAATAACCTAAAAAAGCGCATATTATATGTCATAACTAGGGCGAGAGGTCCTTCTTGCGCGCCCCGCTTACCTCGTGCAGCAGCGAACGATTTTTTTTTTAAATTTTTATTAAGGGCGCGTCAACCATTAGGTCATAATGCACCACTCTAGCCTAAGGGATATGGGGAGGAGGGGCCCATGCTGGTCAGAACCAGCCACGGGTAAGGGGAGGAAAGGGGGGAGTTCTCACGTCGCGGTCGTCATCGTCTTTGTTTTCATTCGTTGTGTCTTCGTCATCGTCGTCGGGGAGGTCGTCAAGGGAAAGGGGAGGTGTACCCGTTGACGATTTTTAGAGCTCGCCTATAGTTTCAGTGAATACTCTTCTTCTTGCTAGCTAATGTTAGGGACATGGACTTTTCCTCTTTCCTCGCTTTTATGATTATAAAAGTCATACTCTTGACCAATTCAACCCCGGGCCCAGACGGGCCAAGGCTGATGGTGCATGGATGGAAGAGGAGAAGTGGTTTTAGGGGAGGAACCAAGGCTGCTGGGTGAATGATGAAGCATTTTGACGACGACGTGAGAAACTAGGGCGCTTCAACCGGTTAGGTCATATTGCGCCGCCTGTGAATGAAAGTAAATGAGAAGAGTTCATGCAGGTATGTTTGATGATTAGATTGTTTTCTAAGTGTATAAATAACAAAATAAAATGATGATGATGAAAGTAATAGCAAAATAAAAGTTATGTATGTAAATGAAAAGAAAGAAAAGAAAGAAATGTGTAAGATGTGAATTAAATTTTGTTAAATAGATTACTATGGATGAGAAATTTAGAAAGTTTGTCGCCGTTATCATATGATAGAAGTTCTTCATATGATTGGGAGAGATCAAATTGCGTGCGCAAGGCATCATATTTGGCACATTCTGCTAGCATATGATGCACGGTTAAAGGTACATCACATGTGTCACATATGGGAATAACCTTTTCTCTGGTTAAGAGATATCCGTGTGTTAGGCGTGTATGGCCTATACGAATTCTAGACAATACCACCTCTTCTCTACGTGAGAGTCGAGACGTAGGTGGACGAATTTTGTTAGTCAATGTGGACATCACACTACGCAATTTGTTATTTTGCAACACATCCCAAGATGCTTGTCGCAAATCCAACAATCTTTGCTTGTATCCACTCTTGACATCTGGAACGGGAACTAGATTGAAATCAACGTCGCGACGCTGGGAAGCTTCCTTAGCAGCCCGATCAGCGTGTTCATTTCCCTCTATGCCCACGTGTCCAGGTATCCAGCAAAACTCTATTATATATCCCTTAGAGGTTAGTTTTTCTAAATAGAATTGGATGTCTTGTACCAAATGATGACTAGAATACATGAGTTTTATAGCTTTAAGTGAACTTAGGCTATCTGAACACAAAATGTATTCTCCACAACGACAGCGTAGATTGTATTTAAGAGCTTCACGGATGGCAAAAAACTCTGCAGTGAAAACTGAACACACGTCGCTTAGCCTGAAACGTTCAGTTAAGGTGGAGCAATAAAAGGCACTTCCAACCTTGTTGTCAATTTTGGAGCCATCTGTGAATACCAAAGTAAACCTTTGATGTTCATGGCAAATCTTTCTAAAGTTTATTTTGAATACACTATCGCAAGTAGAGTTTTTATCAAAACGACAAAGGTCGAATATAATAATCGGCTCTGTTGTAGACCAGGCCAGGGCGGGTTATTGTTAAAACAAAATTAAAAACTGTTGCCAATTAAATTCTATATGATGGCAGTGACGGATACAAAGGGCCGGTCGCCCCCGTATGGTCATGTCCTAGATCCGCTACTGATTGAAGCAGGGTCAAGATGCTGGTAGTTGTGGTAGGTGAGCATTAGATGCTGGTCTCAGGAGAATTTGGAAACTGAACCATGGTCTATTAATGATTGTATGGTTTGTCGTTGCGGTACCTAAGTCGCTTACGTCTGGAATGTATCAAGTAACAGGGTGCTTCAAGTGGTGTATGGATGGTGGCCAGTAAGATCGTATACCTCGAATTAACGACGACGTGAGAAACTAGGGCGCTTCAACCGGTTAGGTCACATTGCGCCACCTGTGATAATGAAACTTGATGAGATTAGTTGAGTGAATGGTGTGATTGATGATTAGATTGTTTTCTAAGTGTATATAAGAAAATAAAATGACGATTATTGTAATAGCAAAACAAGTTATTTATGTGAACGAAAATAAACAAATAAAATAAATGTGTAAGATGTGACTTATAAATTTTACAGAGGATGGGTTCAATTTCAAGGTGTGTATGGGAATGTACTGTAACAGTGTGTGTTACAGTGACCGAAAGTATGGGTTGTAAATTTGAGAATATTCTAATAAAGCATATATTATTAGTCACAAATAAGGCGAGAGGTCCTTCTTGCGCGCCCCGCTTACCTCGTGCAGCCGCGAACAATAGAGTGAAACTGCTTTGCTGTACCCCGCGCATACTCCGTGTTTTGTTTTTTGTGCTGTCCGTCAAGGTGACAGCCCTGATAGTGATCGCAGTGAGGTTGGTAGCACTGAGTGTTCGGCGTGACCTGATCCCTCTGCCACTCACCGCAGACTCACACTCACTCACACTCAGGCTCACTCACACTCACCGCAGACTCACACTCACTCACACTCAGTCAGTGCACAGCGGCCAGACAGAGGGACTAAAGTTTAGACCCCCTTTTTGTGAGGTGGATGAAGACAGGCCTAGCCCCGAGCGCATTCTGTAGTGAAAAATTATCAAATCAAGCTATGATTTCTAGCAAATTGAAACATAATTTATTTTTAATAAACAAAGTCAAACAATTCACATCAAATTGCTGAATTCTTTAATATTTTGTTTACCAAACAGCTAAATTACTTCTTGGCTGAAAGGGGTGCCGCGAAATTATACAATGTAGCAATAGCTGCCTTGAGTTGAAAAAGGTGTCGCCTTGTATGATTAGCAGAATCATGATCTAGGCCAATTCTACCACGGGCCTAGATGTTTTTTTTTGTTTATTTAGATTAAGGACGCGTCAACCGTTAGGTCATAATGCACCACTCTAGCCTAAGGGGGGGGGGGAGGAGCCCATGCTGGTCAGAACCAGCCACGGGTAAGGGGAGGAAGGGGGGGTTCTCACGTCGCGGTCGTCATCGTCTTTGTCGACGTTCGTTGTGTCATTGTCATCGTCGCCGAGGGGTCGTCAAGGGAAGGGGGCAAGGTACAGTGGCCAGCTCAGAACGACGACGTGAGAAACTAGGGCGCTTCAACCGGTTAGGTCATATTGCGCCAGTTAATGGTGTGTTTGATGATTGTTTAGTTTTCTAAATTATTTAATAAAATAAATTGATGGTGATGATAGTAAGAGCAAAAGAAAAAAATATTTATTTTAATGGAAATATATAAATAAATGAAAACATGTGTTTGATGTAAGTAAAATTTTGTCAATTAAAAAACTTTGATTGAGAAATTTTGGATGTTTGTCGCCTTTATCATATGATAGATTTTTTGGTTTATTTGGATTGAGGGCGCTTAACCGTAAGGTCAATATACACCACTCTAGCCTAGAAGATACAGGAGGAGGGGCCCATGCTTCTCAGAACCAGCCATTGCTAGGGTGAGGAAAGGGGGTTTCTCACATCGCGGTCATCGTAGTCTTTGTCATCGTTCGTTGTGTCATTGTCGTCGTCGTCGGGGCGGTCGTCAAGGGAGGGGGAGGTGTCTCCGACGACGATTGCCTGAGCTCGTCTCTAGAATTCGGAACAGTACCACCTCTTCTATACATGAGAGCCGTAAGGCAGGAGGACGAATATTATTAGTCAGTGTTGGCATCACACTAACTTTCTACGTTTACTGATTCTTCTACACATTAAAGGAAGAGGGATACCAAAAGAAATAGGACGACGTGAGAAACTTAGGCGCTTCAACCGGTTAGGTCTTATTGCGCCCACTGTGATATTGTAGGTAATTTAAATGAGTTTATGGTGTTTGATGATTATAATTATTTTCCAAGTTTATAAAATACAAGAAAACCTTACACTTTATTACTAAAATAACAGTATCCAAACCACTCTTAGAAATAATCAAATATTCGTGAGTACGTAATGTACCCGCGTACTTGCACAACACACGAGCCGTCTCCAGACATTCCTGTACTGACCTGTCTTCCCCAGACCTCATCTCATAAAGCTCTAACTCCTTCAATCACGCCCTGAATAAGATTTATTCCAATCACACCATTCCAACCACTCAACTCTTCATGAAACCATTTACAAGAAAACCTTACACTTAATTACTAAAATAACAGTATCCATACCACTCGTAGTTATAATAAAACATATTCGTGAGTACGTAATGTACCCGCGTACTTGCACAACACACGAGCCGTCTCCAGACATTCCTGTACTGACCTGTCTTCCCCAGACCTCATCTCATAAAGCTCTAACTCCTTCAATCACGCCCTGAATAAGATTTATTCCAATCACACCATTCCAACCACTTAGCTCTTCAATGAAACCATTTACAAGAAAACCTTACACTTAATTACTAAAATAACAGTATCCAAACCACTCTTAGTTATAATCAACTCTTTAATTATACCACAACGAAACATTAATAAAGACTTTTTAAGACACGCACGTCCTAACTAACAGGCATCGCAATGCAAGTAAACAATCCCAACAATAACGCAAAATCACGATGTTTTAAGTCATCTTCAGCACGCAAACGCAAACCTCACTAACCAACTCGTCTTTACCAATTTTTTCCGCCGCATTTTTGTCTCTCTCCCCATCCACTTGTTGTAATCTGTTGCGCAGGCTGTCAATAGCGAGGACCTGTAATCATCGCCCAGCTCCTGGTTTTACTGTGGCCAGCCAGGTAATATCGTGGCACGTGCAGGCATGCTAATTGCCACGGAGCTATGCCGCTCGTCCCGACTTCAAACCTATTATTAGCACTGTTATTATTATAGGCTTGCAGCATCTGGATTTAATTGTCTCTCTTAGATTTAATTTGGATAGATGCTGAGGATCTTTCGTGGACCATTCGTTTGTGGCGAATCGTAAGAAATCACTGAACGTTTTTATTGATAAGTGGAATTTGTGCAAGTTTTCTTATGTTTGGATTGAGCTAATAGTAAAAGAAGGAGTAAAATTATATGTAAAATTAATACTTAATACTTAATATGTAACTGTTTTTTTCCCCGGATACTTGCCGTGATTCGATATAAACTCAGTATAATATATTTAATGTATATGTAAATTGTATTCACTGTGTTTATTATATTGCACTTGTGGGGCATATGCCTTGTTGCCAATAAAGATTACATACATACATATGTTTAATTTATAACTAAAATTATAGTCTTTATTTACAACTTTAATTAGATAATCACAATATATTTTCTGTAAGACTGTAATGTATTAATAGAGGTTAGTATTTTATTTCTTGAGTCAGAAAAAGATTTCAATTGCAATTTACATCTTAAATAAATTATAATACATTATTAAATTAATTGTCCTTTTCTCCGCCAATAAATTAAAAATATAGGCCTATAGTTTTTAAATTTTGATTTATGTTAGTTAATTATCTTCTTGCAAGGTAATAATTATTTGTATTTCTTTAATATTTATTTCATGAATTCTTTTGTTACAAACGTAATCAAACAATGCACATGTACAAGATCAGACTGTGGACAATTATGCTCAATAATATTAACTTGCACTGTTAGCCAGTTGACTTGTTTATGTATTAATGCCACATTGTGTGTTATTACAATAATTATCGATTAATTTTTAAAATACCAACAATTTTCAATTGTTTCCAATAACTGTTGATAAATATGTAGTTGATATATACGGGGGTGTTTCCCGCCTAACCAATCTGGAAGAAAACATATTAATTTTTATACGGGCATAAATGAAACAAACATTTTATTTCCTAGGGTAAAGAACTAAGTATCGATACATGAAGTCATACGCTTCAATGTTCTTCCTATAAACACGAGTCAATTTTAACTCCCCAAGGAGGTAGTACGCAGAATAAAAAAAATTTAAAAGGTACAGGGAAGTAAATACCGGGGAGGAATGAAAGGGGTTTGCTGGAATGTGTTTAATTTCTATAATGATTAGAGGTGTGCACCGGAATATTTGGCTGAGAGGATTCATCCACCAGGAAAACACACTCACTCACTTGTTTTTTGTAGCGACGGTCAAGGAAAAATTCCTAGATAATGTGGTTAGTATTCATTTCAAATTTAAAGGGATCCGCTCAAAGAAGCAGCCTTACCGACGACGACGTAAGAAACTAGGGCGCTTCAACCGGTTAGGTCATATTGCGCCGCCTCTGATAGTGAAAGTTGATGAGGTGAGTTGATGGTTTGTTTGATGATTAAGTTGTTTTCTAAGTGTATCAATAACGAAATAAAATAAAATGATGATGGTGATAGTAATAGCAAAACAAAAGTTATGTACGTGAATGAAAGTAAATAAATTAAAGAAATGTGTATGACTGAATTAAATTTTGTTAAATAGATTACTTTAGGTGAGAAATTTAAAAAGTTTGTCGCCGTTATCATGATAGAAGTTCTTCATATCAATGGGAGAGATCAAACTGTCAAACTACCACTGAAAATCAGTTATATAACTGAGTGGGTAGACTCTAAATAAAATTTATTTATTTTTATTAAATTGCATGCGCAAGGCATCATATTTGGTACATTCTGCTAGCATATGATGTACGGTTAAAGGTACATCACATGTGTCACATATGGGAACAACCTTTTCTCTGGTGAAGAGATATCTGTGAGTTAGACGTGTGTGGCCTATTCGAATACTGGACAATACCACCTCTTCTCTACGTGAGAGTCGAGACGTAGGTGGACAAATATTATTACTAAGTGTGGGGTAGTCAGTAGTGGACGCAATTTTTTATTTTGTTCTTTTCAGTCTGTCGTCTTTGATATTTTCATACGTTAAAAATATTAAAACACAAAATAAAACTTTATTCAAATTTTATATTTTCTTTATTAATTACGTTGTGCTAATTATTATTTTCGCAGTGTGATCTAACCATATTTTATAAATATTAGTTAAATAACGTTTCTTTAAAAGAAAACATACATCTTAAAAAAATATTTTAAGTTACCGAATTTATATTTTAATTCTTATAATTATAATGTTATAATGTTATAATTTATATTAATTATATGACAACGAGAAACAGGTAGGGAAATCGTCACCCTAGTACTTATTTGTTTATTTGGATTAAGGACGCGTCAACCGTTAGGTCATAATGCACCACTCTAGCCTAGGGGGTGTGGAGTAGGGGCCCATGCTGGTCAGAACCAGCCACGGGTAAGGGGAGGAAAGGGGGTTCTTACGTCGCGGTCGTCATTGTCTTCGTCATCGTTCGTAGTGACATTGTCGTCATCGTCGTCGAGGGGTCGTCAAGGGAAGGAGGCAAGGTCCCTGACGACGATTGCCAGAGCTCGCCTCTATTTTCGGGGAGTAAAATACTACCCTTCATTCTAGCTGATGGTTGCGAGGTGGACTTTTTCTCTTGAATCGCTTTTTACGATTAGCAGAGCCATGCTCTGGGCCAATTCTACCCCGGACCCAGACGGGGGAGTAATGTGTCATATCCGCGCTTTTCGTTTTTTTTTTTTGGAGTTAGATATTTTAGAGTTATTGTAGTGCTCATTGTTGCTGATAAAAAATAATATGGTTAGCCTAAATATTTAAGCTTTAACAATTAACAGTGTTTTAGCAATGTCAGTTTATGCCACCTCCATCAGACGATACCATATTACCTTAGTGCTTATTTGTGTCATATCCAATTTTCATGTTTCAAGTGGATATGGCACAAATAAGTACTGAACCAATTCTTGTTTGATGAAATTTTTGTTCCATATAAAAAAAGGTGCTAATATTATGCATGCCCTATAAGTAAAAACTATGAAATACCTTTCATCTAACCATTTAATGATCATTGCAGCAAAAATTGCTGAAATTCAAGCATAAACACGATGTTGGCAATTAATCAAAGTTTACAACCATACTTTTTTCCGTATTTGATAATTTTTGTTAATTATTTTACAGGATATTGTTAGTCGGCATTTTTGCCATAGGAAAATAATAATATGGGTCAATATTGTTGGCTTAACGGTGTTTTTAGTATTGTTTGTTTGAGCCACTTCCTTCCGATGATTCCATTTTCTTGGTGCTTATTTGTGCCATATCCATCTCGATTGACTTTGTAGCCTCACTTTGTTGGATATGACACACACACTTTTAAAATATCCACGTTTCTGTGAGAATGTTTCAGTCATATCCAATTAGAAGTGAGGTTTTTAAGGTTATTTAGTAACTATGTATGCCATTTTAAGTAAATAACATAAATGTTAACTACTTTATATCAGAAAACTAAATCCAGCATCAAGTAACAGTAAAATTAGTTTAAATCTTACAACAATTAATCTTCAACATTCATTTTCTCCATGCGCGAAAAAAGCGGATATGATACAAATAAGTTCTAGGGTGACGATATATCGCTTAGGAATTGACATTTCGTTTGCTCAGCCACACTATCGACTAGAAAGTAGAAATTCACATTTGTCTGCATCATCTTTTATATGTCCACAGCTGATGGAAATAGTTTGTATTCCAGTTTTATGTCCACGAACTGCGACAATATTTCCTGTCCTGAAACCAACACGACCAAGACACGACGTTGAAAAGTCCCTCATCAGATTGTCCCCACTGAATTGCTTCACATTCTGTCGTGCATCGGATCACAACAATACTTTGTTGAATATTTATTAAACAAACAAATAACCCGGTGATAATATCCGGAGTGGGACATACAGAAGCTGATGGAACAAGGCTGATACTCGGGTGAACCTGTCCTTATCAGAATCTCCTCACCAGCAGCACCAAGCAGCATCTGCATGAATATGTAAATAACAACAGAACACAGGTAGCATAGACAGCCACGGGACTTGAGGCAAAACGCAACCATAACAAATAGTTGCATAATTTCATTCTATCAATTCGAATATCTTATAGGAAAATCTTAATCGTCTGCGTTAACATATGTCGGTGTGGTCAAGGGCTAATGATTCTTCGCGGTTTAAATCACAGGAGGCGTTTAAAGGAGATAGAAAATAGATCGTTGTAATTATGGTTCTGGCGTTTTGGTCTTCTAGCCTACATTTTAGGCAATTTCATTCATGTATTCATGGTTTTTGTCGCTGCCTTCTGAATAATTCCTATGGACTAGGGAGTTGGGGGAAGGAAAAGAAAGACTCCCATACTTATCTGGGTGAAGAAGTCAATCGATTCTCAACCCCCATGTGACTTGGGGCAATGTGCTTGCATGCTAGCCTGCTAGCTAGCTAGTGTGCTTTATACCTTGCCTCATTGACCACCCATAGAGGTGGCTAAGTACACAAGACCTGAATACGAATGGTCTTGGGTTCGTATCCCGCACTGGAACTGAACAAATCCGAGCAGATAATTTAAATTTGTTATTCGTTCCCCTTGCCATGGAAGATGGCCGCTCTATAAACTCACGACTGTTGTAAGGTTAGGTGTTAATGGCGGGTTGGGTGTCTTTGTTTATTTGGATTAAAGACGCGTCAACCGTTAGGTCCTATAGCACCACTAGGAGGGGCCCATGCTGGTCAGAACCAGCCACGGGTAAGGGGGTGAAAGGGAGTTTCGGTGCATACATTATAAAGCATTACACGACGACGTAAGAAACTAGGGTGCTTCAACCGGTTAGGTCATATTTCGCCGCATGTGATATTGTTAGTTAATGAAATGAGTTTATGGCGTGTTTGATGACTGTCTTAACTTTCCTTCAGTTTGGTATGTGTACCACGATTGTTCTTGTTGCAAATGATAATAATAATAAACCCCAAACACCTAGGCCAAATTAAATTAATAACCCTTTGTGCACGTGCAAAGAAAGAGTATATTTGAATCCCGAATCTCTAAGATTGAACTAAAAAATATGGTAGATAGGCTTTTAGAATGTGCTGCATACAATCTAATATGTGGTTTTGAAAATCAAAACCTTACTGAATTATCTGCAAACAATTACATTTAAAAAAAATCATGTGATCTTAGAGGCTGTTTACAGATAAGCGAACGAGAAAACATTTAGAGGGCTGAAGAGTGCATCTGTATTTCTAAGATTTAGAAGGCTGTGTCAATGTTCATGTGTGCAAAGCACGGTCCAAAGACTGACTTATAGGGCTGGGCCTGTGACTATGGTGGGTGCAAGGTGTGGACTTCACTACTATGTGTGAAGGCTGTGGACTTCATGCCACGCTATAGCAGGCTGTGTCTACGCTTCCACACAAGGCTGTGAGTGTGTATGTGCATGCTAGCAGGCTGTGACTATGTGTGTGTGTGCAAGGCTGTGGACTTCATGCCACGCTATAGCAGGCTGTGACTGAGCTTCCACACAAGGCTGTGAGTCCTCCATGCTCCCGGCGAGGCCCTACCCAACTCGAACTAACGCTCAGATCACGATCTTCGGAGGATTGGTCGGGGTCGGAGAGCCTTCAACTTCTTTGATACGAGTCAGCCCGGTTAATGTGTTTGATATCAAGATTGCCCGAGCTGAACTGCTCTCAAACAGTAGCTCGAGAGAATACGTGCATGCTGCGGCTCTAAACCCTGTTCACTGTAAGGAATATACCATCTCTAAACCCTGTTCACTGTAAGGTATACCATCTCTAAACCCCGTGCACTGTAAGGTATACCATCTTAAACCCTGTTCACTGTGAGGTATACCATCTCTAAACCCTGTTCACTGTAAGGTATACCATCTCTAAACCCTGTTCACTGTAAGGTATATATTTTTTTCTGGTTTATTTGGATTAAGGACGCGTCAACCGTTAGGTCATAATGCCTCACTCTAGCCTAGGGGGGTATGGGGAGGAGGAGCCCATGCTGGTCAGAACCAGCCACGGGTAATGAAGAGGACAGGGGGATTTTCACGTCGAGGTCGTCATCGTTTGTGTCATCGTTCGTTGTGTCATTGTCATCGTCGCCGGGGGGTCGTCAAGGGAAGGGGGCAAGGTCCCCGACGACGATTGCCAGAGCTCGCCTCTAGTTTGGGGAGTAAGATACTCCGCTCTTACTAGCTGATGTTTGCGAGGTGGACTTTTTCTCTTGAATCGCCTTTTACGATTAGCAGAGCCATGCTCTGGGCCAATTCTACCCCGGGCCCAGACGGGGGTGTAAGGTAAGGTACCATCTCTAAACCCCGTTCACTGTAAGGTACATAGCGTTCTTGTAAACTCATTTAACTGTTGCACATTGCAATTAAAAAATTAAATACAAGTAAACATCGGGTGGAGATACTTTTATCAACGACGGACGTGAGAAACTAGGGCGCTTCAACCGGTTAGGTCATATTGCGCCGCCTGTGTTTATAACGATTGATAGATGAGTTTAATGTGTGTTTGAATAATGAAATTTAGAAATTTGTTAAATAGATTACTATGGATTAGAAATTTAGAAAGTTAGTAGCCGTTATCATATGATACAAGTTCTTCATATGATTGGGAGAGATCAAATTACGTGCGCAAGGCATCATATTTGATACATTCTGCTAGCATATGATGTACGGTTAAAGGTATACATCACATGTGTCACATATACCTACGAACATGTCTGTATATCTAATATATAAACATTTTACGGTACAATTAGTAGTTAGTACTTGGTACGTGTGCAAAATAAATAAATACAAACAAATTAATACGTATTAAGAGTCACAAATTTAGTTCACATAACTGATTTTCAGAGAGAACATTAAGTAGATTGCTCACAACTATTTTAATTTGCCTTGGTCAAGAACCTACTCGTTCTCCCATGTAACGAAACCCAATCAAATGAAATTGATCTGCGAGGAGGCCAAAGAGCGCTGCTAAAAGATTGAGTTCTATTTCTTTGATGTGTTGCAATTAGCTACCGGGCTAAGTATAGGCTGAGCTCCGGTAGCCAGTCAGCTATCAGTCTGCCATCCCTGCCCAGGCAAAAACTCAAGACCCGATATCAGTGTTGTTAGTGACATCAAGGCCGGGCGAGGATCAGGTACCT
>JAMZAV010002505.1:0-89243 GCA_024449915.1 Sweltsa coloradensis
TAAATACTCTCATAAAAAAGTCACTGGTAATCAGGTTATATTAATTTATATTATTGTCTCGAACGAGCATATTTAATAAGTTGAAGGATTTCATAAATCATAAATAATTGTCGAGATTTATTTTCACTGAAAACTGCAATGGAAAACTTTCCTCTCTTCAGTGACTACGATAGTGATGGAAATGGGAGGAGAATACGAAGGAAAAAGTAATTGATTAATTTAGATATAAAAAATAAACCAGGTTAATTAACTTAAACTTATTTCTGGGTATAAATCGAAATCGAAATTTAGGGGCAGCGATATACCTATATGATACCTTTGACATTTTTGGGGAGCTTTGCCTGCATCTAGTTAGCATATGATTGATATGCAATTTTGCTTGGTTGTGTAACACGTTTATAGTTATTCTTCTATTGTCGAAGATTGCTTAACGTTATTGTGGATTCGCCATGAAAATTCCGAAATTTACTAATTTTCTTGATTTTACAAAAATCCAAATCATATAAAACAATATTTTTTTAAATTTTTTCCCTCAAAGAATCTGCGTGTGCTCATGATAAAAACCGAAAACGACCTTCCTTCCATCGAAAAGCGTGTTTTCGTTGTACTTGCTCTTCGACAAGTATGATACATAATGTTTTTAGTGACTCTTGGTGTCCTGGGGGCGAACTAACCTTTTTAATTAGTATTTTTGCGGACTCCTTCACCTAGAGATTTCAATGCAGGATAATATTTTTTTGTGTGTTCTTCGGAAACCTGTTACGCTCACTACTCTGAGTATGTCCACACCAGTCCTTGTTGTAATAGTTTGTTCACAATGCAGTCATGTCAGCAAATAAATACCAAGTTTTACTCCACTCTTTTGCTCCAGCATTTGGCCTGCGTTCGTAGGTCATAGGGGACACGAATGGCTGTCGTTTTCTAAAACAAAGGACCCCAATAGCGTCCCTCCCCCCACTTTCTCCTGGCGTCTCCCTTCAACACTTCCCATTTCTGATTTCATTGTACGGTTTATTTTTATTTTTGTCTCCAGCTATTGTTTGTTTCCTAAGTAGGATACCAGCTTTAGTGCAGAAGGCTTTAAAAACTGCCGCCACACCTAGAACTATTCTGCCTCTTGAGTCTTGCTCCATGCACACCTATGTGGGTTTAATACGCAAACAATAATCTTCACAAACAATTAATGCCGTAACGGTGTGGAGTTATTGTTCTTCATTTAAAAATAATTTATATTGTTCCATGTTAGCAACAAAGGTTTTATGTTTTTTTTTTGGCATTGTTTGATTGAACGTAGGAAATATTTTTTTCCTTGTGTACATTGCGGGCCAGAAAAAATGAAACTGTCGGGTGCTTCAACGTCAAGTTTCCACCTTCATACATGTGCGCGAAGGAGGGGGGAGGGGGGTAGTTGGTCGAGTTTAATTCCTTTGTTTCATTCAAAATATTCGTTGGAAAAGAAAGAAATTCAATCTGCATTGATGTCTTACGCACCCAGTTACAAGAACTGATTTTCATTCAGGGACATAGTATAAATAAATAAATTCGCGTTTGCAGTTTATACCTACAATTTTTGGTTAAGGTATTAAATTTATTATGTATTGTGTCCATCTGCGTTGCAAGGATGGCTCCAAGTTCACAAAATTTTATATTTTATACTTGGGTTGGGTAAGTGATATTGGAGACGCCCTAGGAACGAGAATCATATTTTGTATAAAATTGTTCCGAATTAGCCTTGTTGACTCATCTAGCCTCATCCGCAACCGAATCTTATCCAACCAGCTCATCGCTTTTCGTATTTGAAATACCGATCTCTGATTGGACATTCACTCTTCGATGGTGTATGTGCATGTGCACACAGGGTAAGCAATTGGTTCGCCTATTTCTTTTTTTTTAGTAGCAATAACTACGAGTAGAACGTTTGACGGAAAGTAACATATAGGGGTGTAGACTACATCGATATGAAAATCGATCATCGATAATAAATCGGTTTTTTGTCATCGAAAGAAGAGACTCATCGCCGGAGACTAATTTAGCGAAAGGATGTGGTATGTGGCTGCAAATCAAATATGCATCGATATATCGATGTTGATGTGCATCTCTAGTTGCATATTCTCTCACTCGTTCCGCTACCAGCGTGATTATAATCGTGTAGCAGAACAGTATTTGAATATTCGTAAATATTTTTATGTGCCAAGTAAACGATAGCGTTGATGAAAATATCGCGTCTAAACGTGCTGACACCTAGCGAACGTGCGACTGACAGCAAGCATGAGATCTGGACACATCACTTCCAGGTGTTATCACATCATGTTGATTGATTGATTGATTGATTGATTGGTAGCATCGGGTTAAGTTAACCAATCACCATGCAGGGTATAAACAAAACGTGTCTTTAAAAAATATTCTGCTCCCGGTATTTAGTATCTGTTCACGAGTTGTTGAGTTCCCCCTAGCATTTTTTTTTTTCATAAAAGCAAGGCACTTGCACAAGTGTTGTGTTGACCACACCTTACTTATTTTGAGTTAGACCCCACATGGTACCCCGTGCAAGGACCCTGTGTTGCAGGTTGCCTACCCCTGACAGAGGTTCCTAAGTAGACTAGGAAAACAATTCGGGATTTGGTGATAGAATCTTAAAATTTTCACCAAATGGAGAATACAATAGACTAAAAACACTGGCCACAAAGGACAGCGGATTTTCTTGATAGTTAAAGGATTTTGGGGGTTGAAATTTCAATTAAAATTTTATTTATTTCCCTTGGTTAAATGTCGGATTTTTTAGATAAAATACTTCCCAAAAAATAGAAAGTATTAAAAATAAGGTGATCAACCCATATCGGTCATAATGATCTTTTGACAATGACCTTTGTTATATGAGTGCCACACTACAGTTAATTAATCTTGGCGAAAGCTTGCAACAAATAATGTTTGGTTATTATCTATAAATACCCAAGCTTGGTACCGAAAGATGAGCAAAATATTGTGCTTTTTATTAAATTTTTCTGGCGTTTTTGAAGCTACGTCATAACACGTACAATGTTGTTTTTTCTCCTCCCATTCAAAACACCACCATTACTTATGCATTTTAACATGTGAATCAATTCACCAGGATGGAAATTGTTAAGTAATAAAGGAGAAAATAAGTTGTATTTTGAATATTGTTCAAATGCTAATTTTCCAAAATCGCAGTTCCACCATTACTTATGCATTTTAACATGTGAATCAATTCACCAGGATGGAAATTGTTAAGTAACAAGAGGTCGCTGGCGCGACCTCTTGCAGTGCCTTCCGCGCCGGTACTTTCCGCCGCATGTTCTTTACTGGTAAAATAATTACTAATCCAAAGAAAGCGGAGTAATTAAACTTAATTTTTCTCAAATGAATTTGAACAAAATAAGAATGAAAAAAACATGTACCCCCTCAAAATATCAGTGCGGTAAAATATAAGAACTTTAATTGTCAGGAACACTTTATGAAAACAAAAATATAATGCGAGCTGATACGATTACCCAAAAAACATAATGTGAATTTATTTCATAACACTATTAATACATCCTTGGGTTAAGATTTTTCTCTGTAAATGGCCTCCTGCCGTTTACTGTAGGGCGCGATCAATTACAAAGGCATACATATTATAATGAACTTGGAACTTCAACCGACAATAAACATTAACTTTTTCAGTACGATAAAAAACTTTGTGAAAATCAAAATATTGAAAAACAAATAAAAGTAATCACATACAAAAAAAACTGTAGAACTAACTCTAGTGTCTCTGCAGGCGTAGTCTCTTAGAAGCAATATGGATTGTTAATGCATACCACGTCTCTGGTTATCGCGTGATTATTTCGTATTGTCCTTTTTATTTAGAAACGTGTTGAAAAGGCCACATCTAGCAAGTGCTTCCAAAATAAATTATAAGTTTTAGCTTTCTTTCTGGTGGTGAACGGTGCGAGCGTAGGATATTCTTATGGGGTAAACACTTCGCCGTCAACAAGTATACTCCTTAGAGCGTTGCGAGAATTCGCTACCAGAGCTCATACAAAGAACTTGGAGCATACTATCGTAATGAACTTAGAACTTATATCGACATTAAACATGTTGTAAACATGTGTATTCGGTACTAATGAAAAAAATGACTGGCGAAAATAATTGGTTTTTATACTCATATAAGACATAATGAAAGCAACAACAAAAATTGCTAATTTGTATTGTGACTGCTAGATCACCAGGCTTAATATTATGTGAGTAGAAGTTATAAAACGTAATGTTTAGTAAATCTCCCCTGTAACTTTGAGAAAGATATAAACATCTTATATACATTCGGTTTTAAAATCTATTTAAAAACGCTTTGAGGTTTGAAAACATTATGTATACGCTTCGAAACTAGGTTTGAATCGGTTCAAGTCAAAAACATTCTTCGCGGGTTTGACTTCAAAACTGTTTTCAAAACCGTCATGTATACACCCACTACACTGCCACCCATTTAAAAGTAGGCCTAACAACTAAATCCAGTTTTGAAAACGTTTTGAGATCATTTGTAAACCAGTTCATTTCTAGTGAAAATTACTTTGTCTTCGGTTGCCCTGGGTTTCTATTAGCGCACGAAACAGTAAAATAATAAAGTATGCCTTCACAATTTTGCCAAATCTCGACTTTATATGAAATTTAGGGCCTGTAGCTAATCATTTATTCAATTCCAATGGTAAACCTCGCACAACGCACTACCGGCGAAACCACCGGCGAATTATACTTCAAACTGAAAGGAGCCCGCAGCCTTGCAATCACTATATGAAACCGACTCCAAATTATATTTCTTCATAACTTGTGGCCGGTAACCCGTACATCGAACTCGCAACCTCCAGGAGGCTCTTTGTAAGGAATTTTGTAAAGAACCGAGCCCACACTAATGTGTCGCGTGTGATGCCGTCAATTCGGCTGTTTACAGAGGCTGGGGAGTTCCCACACATGGTGTGTTGCGTAAGACGCTAGCGGATTGTTGTCGAATGTTTAGATATGTTAGTAATTATCACTGAGAAATATAAGGTCAAGATTCCTGGCTATATTTTTTTATGCACATGTAGTTACACAGGGAGCACCCAAATAAAAAGTCGTATCCGAATGTTTACTCGAGACAACCCCTCGAACGCCAGACATGTGGAGTAACCACTCAGGAAACATAAAGTAAACAAACTTCCACGCTAGACCATGCGGCCAACCCATGATCTGTTCAAAATATTTAAATGTCTCAATACCACTGATTAGATTAATAATTAGATGACGAAATGAAGAATATAAATAATGAGATACATGAAGAATAAAATTCGGTAATTAGTTTTATGCAATTTTTTAATCAAATGATCAAGGTATGAATTTTTGTAAGTAACATTGTGATCACGCAAAATTGGTAACATACCATGAAGGTAATCACTGCCATACGGTCAAATCTATGGCACGTAGCCTACTCACAGCGTCTTCTAACGTCGAAATATATTTTAAAAATCACGTATGTTTGTATATTTTAGGTGAATATTTTAATCTCATACATGAATAAACATCAATACATAAATCAAAGGTGTTGATCTTTATTTAACCAGTGTAATAAGATTTAAATTCTCAGTAAAACGTATACTAGGAGTGCCGTCGCGTATATTTTTATTTTTACTGTTACATCCATATTTTGAATTACATAAAAGTAAGGTATGATAATGTTTTGCATGAACGTGTTATAAGCTATCAATATTTATCAACGCTCAGTTGGACGCGTTGATAAGCGAGCACGTGCTATAGCTATACCCACATTGCACATTTTTTATTATAAAATTTGCGCCGTTCGCTGTCCACGGGGCCAAGTTTCCAATATTAAATATAACTTTTTACTTTTTAAACGATTTTGCCTCAAAACTAATGGCATTCAATCGAGAACGAAGCTTGCGGATGTCCAAATTTCAACTCGATCCGAGCCTCCGTTCGAACGTTACGATGAGACATACAAACAAACAAAACAAACAAAACAAAACCAGTGACCATTTTTTCCGGCAGAGTCAAATGGAAACGCTCGCTTTGCTCGCTTGATTATGATTCTGTATAAATTTTGGGCTAGAATAAATGTATTTCCAAATTAGCAATATTATTTTCAGTGGCCTAAATTACTATTTTTGTCGATTTGACTTGAAAATGAATGTTGAAATTAAATTCGTTTTGAAGTGGAAACCTGGTCAACGTTATATTAACAGGAGGGAATAGCCACAGGCCATTTGATGACTCTCATACCCATCATTTTTCTTGATCACGACCCAAGAAAACTACGGGTACAACCTTTCGTATGGATAGCAGCTGGTATCGAAGTGGCAACCTCGCGAATGAGGATATTGCTTCTGACGCGTTAGAATACTTCTATCGGTGAAGCAGTCCCA
The DNA here is from genome assembly GCA_024449915.1 of Sweltsa coloradensis. Taxonomy (NCBI): domain Eukaryota; kingdom Metazoa; phylum Arthropoda; class Insecta; order Plecoptera; family Chloroperlidae; genus Sweltsa; species Sweltsa coloradensis. Next base: position 6,414 of record JAMZAV010002505.1, read on the forward strand.
ATACCATTAAAACATCACCAATGAAGATAAAAAATTAATACTTTTTGTCATCTGAACATCTGATGACCAGATATGATAATGACTTCACGTATCTTAACATGATCATCAGTCCTACATCTTTTGCTTATAGTGCAATTCAAACATTTCAATTTAAGTTATACTGATTTCATATGAGAGAAGACATAACAACACTATAAATTTATACTCAAAACATTCACACTATACATTTATACTCAAATCATTCTTTGTCGTCGTCGGGGAACCCCTTCCCTTTGACTTCCTCCCCGACGGCGACGACAAAGACAACATGGACGGATGATGACACAGACGGAGACGACCACGACGTGGGGGAACCCCTGCCCTCCCCATATGCTTGTGGCTGGTTCTGACCAGCACAGGCCTGTCCACCCCTTGTCCCCCCGCGTCATCCCTTACGTCCCTCCCTTCGTCTCGATTAGCCAAGTTGCATAATTATGAGACGTAAAGCAATATCCAATCCAATCCAATCCAAAACATTATTTAGCTATTTTAACTAAACGCATCTCAATTCTCTCCAGATATGGTCAGTCAGTTCTATTCCAGACACGTCCCTTCCCCCCTTCCACTGCTGCGAGATGACACCTTGCGTAACCACCGATAACCGATATACGATGGAATCGCCACACACGCCACCCACACCACAAAAATCACGCTCCAAATATTTTTATTAAAACTCGTATTGTCCCAAATACAAACATCAGGTGAATTAGTGTAATGCCAATTTATAGTCAAAGGATGAAGGTAGAAATGTTTTTAAGTAACATTGTGCTAACGCAAAATTGCTAGCAAACAATGACTTATTAACTATTGGGGCGAACAGATTATGATACATTTACGATTATCTTAATCAACATTTTGGCCTTTCTTATGATCCGATTTCATTTCAAATTTACATACCAATACTTTACAATAGTAAAAACCACCATGCAAAAGGACGTTAACGTATGTTTCAATCTTCTTCATATAAATAAATAAAAAAATCTCTACAAGATAAAAACGTGCTACAAAACATAATTTGATTGGACACTCTTGATGAACTATTGAATGAAACTAACTGTTTTTTGGCACTATACACAACTGTTTGGACATGACTAATCGCATTCGCCCTGCATTTTGGAATAATTTGGCAATATCATCGTAAAGTTTGGCAAAACGTATACACAAATATTTTGATTTCGTAATCTGAATATTTACTGTAACACGTGGCTTCGCAACTAATAACGAAAAGAAAATTGATTTGGTAGTCTTCTATTACCAAACTATCGAGGCGATCCGAGTTTGAGTTACATTATGATAACGCAAAATGGATAACGAACCTTTGATGATAAACTATCGCAATGTGAAAATGTAAAATTTTACGGCTGACCAAACTTGCAATTAGGAACACTTACGCCCCTCAAAACAGTATGAAATTTCAAGGAGTGATGCTGTGTGCTTTTGGAATCATAATTGTAAAGTTTCGTTGATATTGGTTAATATCTTCTACCTCAAATAAATGCATAGGTCTTGACGCGCTCCAAATGTACACACATACATAATGTATAAACTTTTGCAAACCTATAAGGCCGCTCCCGAGAGTCGCGCCCTAATAAAAGGAGAAAATAAGTTGTATTTTGAATATTGTTCAAATGCTAATTTTCCAAAATCGCAGTTCCAGAAAAATATCAATTATGAAGAAAATAATATTAGTTTCATCATCGATTTTTTGTTTATAAAACAACAAAAGAAATACAAGAAAACCATAAAAAAAACTTCAATTCGGAAGACACATAGCATCAATATTTTATGAGTCGTTATTTCATTTCAATTAAAATTACTTCTTCGTCGATGTTTTAGTGTATTTAAGAAGAGTAAAGCCTTATAAATAACCATGGTTTCATCGGAACTAGCTTCTACCACATGACATCAGTCAGGTTTTGCAACATGCCTTCCTTCCTATCACTCTCGTCATCAAACTTCCTCTGCGAGTCACGTAATGTCGCAGTTTTGATGGTGAGGAATGTACATTGCAAAAAACAAACGCCAACATTAGGCGCATCTGCTGCTTGGCCCACCATATATTCTTATTTCAATCGTCAAATGAATGAAAATTTAGAAGCGTTGGTTAAAAAAAAACTGTGAAAAAAGTGGCTTGGCGTGAAAAAAAAACGGACGCATCACCCCTTTTTTGAAGCCTGTCTGTGTTGAAAGGTCACATGCTATATTTTAACTGCTTTTTTGCATACTGGTATTCGGGGTCTATTGTATAGTTTCGAGGATTGCATAGGCCGAGTGACGGTTGCTGGAAAAAATATCTGCATTGTTTGCTACGGGCCTTAATTCTTATTAGTACTTATGATTGTTATTTGTCCATGACAAAACCATACACAACTGCGCTCATTTGATTTATAAATATACATTTAAAAGTTCAAGTATTTAAATTTTAACTAAACTAGGAAAACGCCGAAAGTCGTTGTTGGATGAGCGTAATTGGTGCATTGAGCCGCCTTGTCTTACGTTAATTAAACGAATTTTTTAAAAAAACGAAAAATTGTAATTTTTTGACAGAAATAATACTTCGATTAACCTCAATTTCGGCATGAATCTATTGATTAATAAAATGAAGGTTCTATTAAAATTTAATTACGATCGGATTAACGATGTAGGTGGTAGAAAGTGAAGAACGTCTAAAATTAATAAAAAACATCGAAAAATTGCAATTTTTATGAGAAATAATCTTGGATTGTGCTTAAATTTGACACATGTTTAGAGTTTCATATAAGAAAGGTCCCATACAAATTTCATTACGATCGGATTATGCATGTAGGTGTTTAAGAGCGAAGAATTTCCAAAAAAAATCGAAAAAAAAATCGTAAAATTGCGATTTTAATAAGAAATAATTTTTTGGTTGCGCTCAAAACCAAGCAGTTCTAAGTTCAGAGATTTTGAAGGCCTCCAGAGTAGAGTAGCGGTTTAGCCGGAATCGTGTTAACAAACACACAAAAATACCAAAAGAAAAAAAAAGAAAAAAAGAAAAACATTCCGGATTTTTTTTTCCATTGTAGTAAAATGGAATCTTCGCTTCGCTCATCAATAAATATTGGAAAATTACAATATTGGTGACAAATGATTAATGGAGTAAAATGACGCTTTTGGAAGATGACAGGAAATTATATTCAAAAGCATTATTGGACAATATCTTAAATTGTTGACCTTTAAGGATAAAGAGGGAACTCGAAAAATAAAAATTATATTTTAGACATTTCCACCTAGACGTGTTATTAACCTTCTTTTATAGTTAATTTGTTTGTTTGTGGTACATGCACGTGTCATAGGTATCATTTACAGATTTGAAGTATTGAAATACAATTTAAAATATCTTTATATCATTTGTGAGTCTGTGCACTTGGGATGAACGGATTTTGTGCTTGCTTCAATTGCACAAAATTGTTTTATGTAGATGCAATATTATGCAATCTTTTTAGTGATGGTGTGTTTTGGTATTTCGCATTTAATCTAATATTTAACCAAATCTATGTTGATACGTGCTTTCAAGAAATCCTAAATACATTAATTCATCTCTAAACAAAGACACAACACGCTAAAATGATTTTTTTTAAGTTTGGCAATTTTTAAAATTTCTATAAAGTACTTCGAAATAATAATTGTTTATTTATTGAAAAATAAAAATGTACTTTGCACTACTTTGTGGGTTGTTGACTTGGGTGAAATTTACTCCTAATCACATTAGTATATTATATTAAACTGGTTTACTAGTAGCATCACACCATGACTAATGTTTTATTGTGGATAAGATAATTATGTAGACTATAAATGATGGCCAGCTTAAGGAGCAGGCCTATTGCCCTGGTAGTGCAAGGACCAATTACAATGTATTTTAATTAAACAAAATCATAACTAGTCATAAACTGCTCAAAAGTGCACTAAATAACACAAATGAGTGCTTTGAGTGTTAATTTGATAATTATTTTAGTCATTGTGTAGTAATAATTAACCTGATAAAATGTTTAATTAGCTTAATTAATGTAAGAAACAAGGACGGACAGAGTTTACTACCGAGAAATCCACCTAAGTTTCCGGATTTAAAACCTGAAGTAGCTTAATATTTAATTAAAATACGCCAACCACCTTGTCTGAAAATTGTAGTTCAAGAACTTACCTATCCAGCCACAGACGACTAGATGTATCTATCACTTGACGAACCGGTCACCCACATATGCCCTAGTGTGTTGACAAATTATTTTACGCTTTGACGGAATTGGTGGGTTTTGAGGGGGTGTACGATTTATTTGGACCAGAATCGAATTCGTCGACTATTAAAAATCGCACACATGAAGGAATTTATTATAAGCCACTGAGAAACGTTAATGTACAATGTTCGAATCCTAAAGAGTAAAAGTGAAAAAATAAATGTATTTATTGTTTAATTAAAGTTCCCTGAAAAGTAGAATCTATTTCTTTATTATGTAACTTGCGTTTGTTATCAATTACTGACAACCGTACATCCATGGGAACCTAATTCCGACATAAAAGTAAACTCCATTATTATATCTTGTACTGGCACGAAGTCAACAAACTAGTATTAAGTATACTAGTGTAGTTTTTCTTAATTATAGGGTTGAGTAACAATTATCTTCGACTACTATTTGAAGTAAATTTCGTGATGGAGCCTATAGCCTTGAGCCCACGTTCGCTGTCGTATTCATAAGAAACTTAAGCATCTTCAAATTTCTCGTTTCACGTTGGCAATGTCTAGTTTTCATTTGAAATTCCTAATGAATGTTACATGTAGTGGAATATTTGCTTTTCGGTGTATTTACCAGGAGATTCGTGAATGTAAATATATCGTGTTGTTAGCACTGGTACCACTGATAACGACTAAGTTGGTGATAATGAGATAACTTCACTTGCAAACTGCTTCACACTAGCTAGTGTCACATGTAACGCTATCCTACATGGGAGACTGTTAGTTGAACGTTGTAAATGTTGTATAACATTGGTGGGACAATGTGTAAGACAATTTTACAGGGGGGGGGGGGGTATAGTAAGTTTTGGGGTATGTGTTTCGTCTAACAGAATTGATTTTGAGTAGGTAGTCTTTCTCCCTCCTTCACACAGTTTCGCAGTAATACAATGTTTCAAACACGATTGAGGTCAGCTATATGTGGAAACATTCAACATACTCAAACATCATGGTACTAGTACTACAAACATATATATATTTTTTTTTTGAATACAGTTTTTTTTTTAAAAGCATGTAGCCCGCTTAGAGAACATAATATATTAATATTTATTTAACGTCTGTCTTATTCTGTTACAAAAACTGATTTCAAAATATAAATAACATTTGGATCATACCCTACTATCGAACGCTACAATCTATGAGATATAAAAATCTACACTCACTCACTCACTCACTCACTCACTCACTCACTCACTCACTCACTCACCACTCACTCACTCACTCACTCACTCACTCACTCACTCACTCACTCACAAAAACATAATCTTGAGCCGTTTGACTTGCGTTGTAGACTTCGTTCGCTGCGCTCACTCGTCTAATTACAATCCACCCAACTTTCCTACACGTTTACACATTCTTACATTCACAGCAAATATTTACTCTTGCGTCGAATACAATCCAGTCTTTGTACCATATTTCCAAGGTTAAATACTAGCTTTAAAGCAAACATTCCTTGCTGGCAAGCAGCTAACATCACGTCAAGATAAAACAGTACGAATTGATGTGTGCACATGAAGTATACACTCCCGCAACATCTTGCTCAAATTGCTGCATCGTATAAAACGATTTTTTCTTTTTCAAAAAACGATGTAATTGAGTCAGGTGCGTCAGTTTATCTGTGACAAGTCTGACAGCTGTAAATACATAAATAAATCCATGTTATTTCTAGGACATAATGTAATCACTTGTATGGTTGGTTGGGTACAGCTTGAACGCGTAATGGTCTCTTCCAGAGATTTAAACTGTGTAAGCTATAGGTAGTTGTTGCACTGTCAGTACTCATACCACTCTCAAAATTGGGCACCGAAAAGATTTTTGGGCAATAAAAGTGAATACATCTGGTTGTGTGATGAATCCGCGTTTAACAAGAATTCAGATTTTAAACCTTAATAATGTACCAGCACCAAAAATGAAGTTAGTAAACAGTCTTGAAAAGCTTTTTCTAAATTGAAAAAAATTGCATTTTTATTTTTATTCTGTAAAATGTTTGAAATACATATGTATTTAGTTAGTGTACCCAATCAGTTTCATACCAGGCATACACTAAAGTCAATAATATAGCATTTTCGGCAGTACCCCCCCCCCCCCCATCCCTCTGCTTATTCGTTTTAGTAGAAAATGAATTAAGCAACAAAATGGTGTATTTTCTTATCTTTTTTGTGTGGCCATATTTAATTTCGTGCCTTATCTTAAAAATTATCTTTAAAATTTTCGCAGGTTCATTTTAGAAACTACTTTTGCTTTTTACGATAATAATAGGCAGCACGGCAGAATGGTAGATTATCTAGTTTTAGGCTTTTGCTACGGTCCCTTGGTACTTTTTTTTACGTCAATCAGATGCCAAAATTAGATCCTTAGATCTATTAATTTACATTTACAAGGTAGAAGTCCTTGTTTTGGGTAAAAATTTATAATCTGAACGGGAATGTATTATTTATATACAACATCTATAGTAATGAGACGTTTTCTCTTATTGAGGCATCACAGTAGCAGCAACCAGCAATAAAGATTTCAAAGTTATCATATTGAAAAAAGAGAATTTTTTTAGGTTACTACATTATTTATTAGATATCAAGAATGACAATGAATAATGATTCATTTCGTTTATTTTACTTTCATAAAACAATCCTTAGAAATGAAAAAATAGTCATTAAATAATAAATCAAGTCCACGTCATCATTTCCATTGTATTGTCGAAGTAGCAAAGCAGTAAATGTCAAACCAGTCTTCAGTTCCATCCGAACATAATTATTAACAATAACAAAATAATAATGCAATCTAACAAACGAACTTGTATCTACGCCACAATCTACATTTCGGTCGATTTTGTTTTTCAATAAACAATTGCCTCCACGAACTCGGTCCCAAGTGGACCACGCCCAGCATAGATCACAGGAAATATGGCGCTAGTTCGGTGACCTGACATAGGTAGGTCGCTCAAGGTACCTCATGCCTAAAATTTATTAGCTTCATAAGTAAGCTTCGTTTGGCAGGACTCAAACTCAATGGCTGACGATATTGCATTTCGGGTAAATAATTGATAGACTACAGCCTTGGTTTGAATCTGTCCAAACCGGTTTGCTGAGGGCGTCTACCTTATGGTGACCATTACGCGCAAGAGAGCAGAAGTATATAATCTAGTTTATTAAAATTTTAATTTTAATATTTCACCACCCAAAACTGTTTTTTATTATAAGTATTTGAAAATACACAGATATACAACATTTTTGTTTCGTTTTGTTTTCACCAATTTGCCCCAACGGTGTTTCGGTTTCAATTAATTATTATGTATATTTATATATTATAATTTAGAATTATAAATTAGTTGATTAGTTTTACATTAAAAGTTTCGTCAAAAATCTCAAATTTGGGGACCTCAGTTTGCCTTAGATGATGATTCTCAGAGTCATCTTGAAGAGTCAGGATTAATAATTTGAAATCGAACACAGCAAAATGACTCGCAAAATATATTTTTAAATTATGTCGGGCTGAGAAAGCTGAAATTTAGAAAATAAATTCGTTGACATACGAATTTTAAATATTCTCACAGTAAAATACAAAATTTAAAATAATACAAATTAGTATTTTTTCAAAGATTCTTTACTAAAACATTTCCACCATTTTCATAGCATCGAAATTTCAACAAACGTTTACTGGATGTAGAAACGTAACTAAATTCTGTGAGTTACCAGTATGCTTCTCCAACGAGAATCTTTCGAACTCATAATTTATAGTACTTACAAAATGTAGTTGGAACATGTCAGGTACATAAAACATCGTTTAATCTTTGATAATATGTTAATGATATTTAATCATAACAGATTTCGAACTGATTCAACAGTCGTGAAACATTTGGACTTGCCCGAAGCTCCATCGAATGGGTATCGAATTCTTAATTCGTGGACTGAGTTATGCTGATTGACAATGTCAGTTGAAGTTTATTTCTCTCTCTTTCTCTCTACCCAAGAGAAACACTCAAACCATTGCCCTACTTTCTTCAAACTCCAACACTGCATGATGCACATCTCTATATAGATTCTCTGAACGTGGGTGGTTCTCTCAACTCTTGCAGCTAGATAATTCGAGTCAGATTCGACAATGCAAACAAATCAATTGAGCTGGTGGCAACTTTAGACAGGCTGCAAGTTGTTAACAAGCTAACATGGCTTGTATATCATTACAATGGGTCCCGTAAGACGCGATACATCTCAGTCAACAGAAGCTAAACCTACTATCTCTGTTCTTTAGTAATTGGAGCAACATGAGGGAATTGGGGTTATGAAGGAAACTATTCATTTTTGAGATAATTTAAAAACATTTTGCACAAATTAAATATATTTTTGAACCGTCAATATGACGAGACAACAGCTTTTTATCCCCAAAATTTGGATGCGTTGCCCCGCTGAGTAAATTTTTTCGAATGTTTTTTTTTCTTGAAATTAGTCCTTCGTGCATAAAATGTCGATTAAACTAGTCAAATAAATACTTTCGGTTTGTATTAAGAGTATACTCCCTCGGTAACAATACAGATTTTTAGTGTGGTATCTTTCGATCGAATTACATTTAGTATAGATTGTAGTAACCGTTTAAAATATGCACACTCTTGCTCGCATATTGATGCATTCAAGTAAACCTACACTTCAAAAGTTTAAAAGTTAAAATTTTCCCCACTGAACTGGTATTTTAACCCGGGATCTTTTGCATTGAAATAAGCGATAAACTAAAACTAACCAATGAACAAAACAATATCCAAGACAATATGGTCTTAGCCTACACCCATCCCACACCACACCCACACCCCTGACTGATGTAAGCTACATTAGAACCAAATATCCATCAACAATGCTTATTTAGAACCATTCTCCAATAATTGAGATTTATCCCATAATGTCACATACTTCACATATATATACACATTTACTTCAAGCAAATGGGACGTTAAGCTGTTGGACCCCTTGATACTTTTCGAGAGGAGTAGGCTACGTGCCGGTACCGGGTTTCCCCTCCTCCCTTCTGTTCATACTTCATCCTCATCTATCACCACTCATCGTCTCGAATAGCCAAAGTGCATTAATATGAGACGTTAAGCAATATCCAATTAATCAATCAGTAAATGTTACCGACAGAGCTCAACTCAAGCGCAAAACTCGAGCTTCTGATTTGGGAGCTCCTGAGTTCGATACCCACCACCGGCAATTCTCACGGGATGTGTTCCCAAGGTTTTCTTCAGCCCTTGGTCATAAACTGTCAAAATATCCAAGAGGAACATTCAACTGTTCCTTGGGCAGGTTCTGTACAAGAAATTTAATACAAATGTATGTGTTATAATGTTTTTTTAATGTAGATATTTTTTTTAAATTTCAAGATTGGCATAACATAAACACTAAAACAGTGTGTATTTTAATTTTTTAGAAGGACGACTTTGCTTCTTTGGGCTCGATGTTCCGGCGCCATATTGTGGGGGACGGCGCCCCCTTCATCCTTGACATCGACCTTGACTTCTTCAGCACTCGCAACCCCTTCCGAGGTATCTACGACAAGGCTGACCTCTACTCCAAGCTCAAGGAACTCTACTTCTTCCAGAGGCCTGAGACAGAAGATCCAGATGTAAGTAACTCGTTATAAAAATAAAAATAAATTAAGTTCGTATTTATAGAGTATAACTGATTTTCAGTGGGGGACATTGAACCAAAGCGACCAAGCCAACCCCGTAGGCCCCGACGCAATCGACGAGTGAGCGATAACCAACCAAAGATCGATAATTTTTTTAATAGGAAATATATGGACATTGAGAACACCCGCGGATCAACGCCAGAATCTACAAGGCCGATTCAGAACAACCTTGAATTTATTGTGTGCCTTCGTTGTGTTGCACTGTTGCATGCCATGAAACCAAATAATACATTCTTCGTATGAAAACTGAAAAACACAGATCTCTTTTTACTAGGTGTTGAACCTGGAATGAGGTTGGAGAAATGTGAGGTAGGGCCTTATCAAAAAAAAAGTATTTATAGTCTACCACAGGGTGTTTTTACTGCACCTTTACTTCATTTGGAGCTACAAACACTCGAGTTTTTATTTGTGCAAAGTTTTCCAAAGAAAAGTTGGTTTTCTCAAATGCGTAACCATTCGCCAACTCGACAGTTTTTGAAACACTGATAATGTTGATTAAAATCGATAAAATTGACAATCAAAAAATCATATTGAAATTTTGTATTTTTTGACCCTGTATTAAATATCTGCTACAAAAGTAATAATTACAATTTAAAGCTTAATAATTAACTGACACTGTTAAAAAATAGTTATTTTTGGTGAGAATCGTGAAGAAAAAAAGAAGGGCACGAGACGAGACCCCCACCCCATTATAATGACTGTACCATCATTGCCGATCCTAACGTTGTTAAAGTGGGGCGCTGAATAACGCCGAATCGATCATGTGTAGTGTACGTACCACGCTACTCTTTTGTGTTGGAAAAGAAAGGTTATGAGGAAAATTGGCAAGTACACTACACACGATCGATTCGGCGTTATTCCATTCGGCGTTATTCAGGGGGCGCTGAATAACGCCGAATGGAACAACGCCGAATCGATCATGTGTAGTGTACGTACCACGCTACTCTTCAGTTTTCTTGTTTTCCTAGTCAGCCAAATGTGCAGTCTTGAAAAAATATGATTTTTAATCTAAAAAAAAAACACTGGAATTTGGTAACCTAAAATAAGTAGACACACTGGACACTATGACTAATTATTTGTTTCTTCCTAAATATCGATTTTCGACTTCGCCATATTAATTATTTGAAATATAGGCCTAATAATTGTTATCCTTGCTTTATACGCCTATTTATCGGAGATGGGTGGTTATTGATATTCGAATAACATTTTTAACGGTTGTCGTGGCATTCTGTGGTTTTGGGGATACCAATTTGTGCTCTATTTTATTGTATTTTCGACAGCCCCTCTTGTTATTTTGAATGTCATCTTAACCTGAAACCGTTATCTTCCAACGGATTCTAAATATCTATTTTCATTTTGATTACACTTTGTACCCTGTCAGTTAAAATATGTAGATATTTTCACTTCGTAGCATGTGAATTCGTTTCCGGGTAGCTATTTTGCATGTGGTTGCACCTTCCACCAATACGGTGATACTTCCAACGTTTGTCCACGTACGCAAATCTCTTTTTTTACTAATCTATTTTATAGCTACCTCGGAACGATCAATTACAGAGCCTTGATATTTCTATTTTACTACAGCACAGTTCATTGAAATTCTCCACCCGTCATCTGTTCCCACGATTCCCTACGCTGGCTTTGCATACACCCGAATACTTCCACTGATAAATCAAAAGGTTTTTAAGGGTAGTTCTTAACCTTTTAAGGCATTATTTTTCTTCTCGCTTGCTTGAATATAATAATATGTAGATGTTAGGTTTTGCATATGAGCACGACGGTATGCAGAGTAGGTCTTGGGGGTGCTTGCTCGACTGTCTGCTTGGGAGGGTGGGGGGGGGGGGGGGGGGAGGGGAGGGGGCCATTCTTTGAATCTGAGGGGTGTCTTTACCAGCCCTCCTCTCTCCAATAGAGTGAGAAATCACGGCTCCTTTTTAATTCACCAAAGATTTACTTACGCTCTGACTGAGATTTGAGGCTGCGTACGTGCTAATGGTGCGTGTGAATTTCATGTGTGCGTTCAGAGAAATTTGGTAGATATTTTTCATTAAAACGTAAATCCCAAATTCAATAATCTGCATTCTTGTTTTGAAGTAGATGTACTGAGTTTGCATTATTTGATAACAATTGTTCGTATCTGATTGGTTTTACTATTATAAATACAACTCATAAAATAAATAATTTCCTATGCACACACATACTAATAAAATAATAAATAGCAGCATACATCCAATGTTATTATTTAAATACACAAAATACAAAATAAATACATTATATAAAATTTAAAAATATATTGACTAAGAGAAACTACGCATGATGCAATATATCAAAAGAGCGACTTGGAATCACCGAGATGGTGAGGTTTATAACAAATAGTCTAAACTTGATTATAAAATAAAATAAATAAAATAAATAAATAAATAAAATAAATTTTATTTAGAGTCTACCCACTCAGTTATATAACTGATTTTCAGTGGGGGACTTTAAATCAAAGCGACCAAGCCAACCCTGCAGGCCCCGACGCAATCGACGAGTGAGCGATAACCAACCAAAGATCGATATTTTTAATAGGAAATATAGCAATCAAGTGGTATGGACAGTGCGAACACCAGCGAATCAACGCCAGAATCAACAAGGCCGATTCAGAACAACTCTGAAATTTATTATGTGCTTCGTTGCTAGGACGGCTCCAAAGTCACCGTTTACAAACTCCTAAGACAAGAACTGATGGACTGAAGTCCAAATCAGAAGTTAAAAAACTTCTGACTTTAGCGGGAATCGAACCCTGGACCTTCTGCATTGGAAGCAGATGCGCTAACCACAAGACCAACGAGCCACACAATTAAATAATTATCTATCGTATTGATAGATAATCATAAGTAATAACAAATCATTCATCATTATTTTAATTTCACAAATACAATATGCATTTAAAATATTGCTTGCACATGAACAGTAAGTTAACCCAAATTAATTTCAAATTAAAATCTTAGCAATTTCAATACAAACTACTTTTTTTAAATACAACACTAATAAAATACCGAAATTTACAAAAAAAAAAGTTAACAATTCATCATTCATTAATGACATATACGAATATTTTTTTGTCACTGAATAGAATGTTCGTAAAATAAATAATTTAATAACAATAATCCTAAATGACTTTGTTAATTTTTTATTTTTTGAATAAAATATTTATTAAAAATCTCAAGTATTTCCTACGCGCTTCTGTCTGCTTCTTCAATAGATAGTGATTACATAAGTGAAGTGCTCCTTAATATTATTCCACCTCGTGCACCCTGGGTGCTGGTTCACACACTCTGAGTCGCAGCCCCCGACGCGACCCGCCAGGAAGGTACGTATGCAAAGCAAGTCCGCGCACCTTACATCAACCCGTATGCAAAACACCGCTGCATACGTAATGCCAAGTACGTTCTCCTAGTCCTGACTGGTCCATGTGAAGCGGGATGGATGGCGGAGTTAAATGATCACATCCTGGTTGCTCTGGCTCCCCTAGGTCCGTGGACCCTGCCTCAACGTGCCTGCCTGCCTGCCTGCCTGCCTGCCTCTATCTGTCTGTCTATCTGTCTGTCTGTCTGTCTGTCTGTCTGTCTGACTGTCTGTCCGTCTTTCTGCCTGTCCGTCTTTCTCTGCCTGTCTGCCTGTCTGTCTGTCTGTCTGTCTGTCCGTCCGTCCGTCCGTCCGTCCGTCCGTCCGTTCTGGGTTTGCGTTCATGTGAGAAACACATTTTTAACCTTCTCCGTTGGGCTTACAGAGATTTGGGGTGTTTTAAAAATATATATATATAATACAAATAATATTTTTCTAATATGTGTATTTTGCACTTTTTGTTAATTACCTTCGATATAAATTAAAATGTATTCATAACCGACCCTTGTGATAATTTGAGAATAATATGCTTTTATTTTATGAAACTCAGAATAATTGGCAATTTTACAAAAGATGTAATTAAAATTTCAGTGGTCGGAAATCGGAATCGAGATAATATATAGGCCTAAACAAAGAGTGGGTAGAACTAAAAACCGCGTTTGTGTTTGTGTTATTTTAGTTCTAGTTCACGTTTCATCGTGAGAGTGACTTGTACCTCTCGACTCGGGCCACAGAGCGAGAAAAATAGATCGACACTTGCAGCGATTGATTCACCGTGCCACGGTGCCAGAGTAAGAAAAACAATTTATTCCAAAGCACTTGTGACACTTTTGACTAAGAAAAGTTGTGAAACTTTGGTCAAATTATCGTTTGTAATGTTACAAGATTGAAGAAATTTAAAACTTTAAACAAAAATGTTAAAATGTAGCACTTGAAGGTCAAATCTGCCTATGAAGGTGACCAAATTTACATTCTTCCCCTCCCCCTTCCGAAAATTAAGTTATTTAGTAACTCACATCAAATGTTTTTTGGACCATGCATATAACAATTCAACACTAGGTGCGTACCTGTCTACCGTTGCCAGTATTGTGTGGTGTGTGTATATGATTCGATGGCCTATGTAATTACAAATAGATAAATATAGCCTATGTTTATCTGTTTGTAATTATGTTTGCATGATTATACGTGAATGTTATTAATGTTTTCATGATTATGTATGTATATTATGAATGTTTGCGTGAGTATTGATTATGTATGTATGTTATATATGTTTGTATGATTATGCCTGTATGTTCTGTATGTGTGCATGATTATGCCTGTTTGTTATGAATGTTTGCATGATTGCTGTTTATTTATGTATCACATCGCGCGTGCGATCGCATTCAACCTAAGAGGCGAAGAGGTTAGGGAAAAATATTGATACGGCCTGATCTTTTAGGTCAAGTTAAAGGTTAATATATGATTATAGACGAAACAGATAATGTTAATGTGTAATGTGTTACGAATATCTTTTAAAAATGTTATATTCTCGGAACATAAATAATAAACATTGAATGTTTTGACATTCAAAAAGTTTTATTGAATGTTCTGTTTGTAATCTGTAAATCGATACTGTAACTTTATCACACATCACAAATAATATCTATAATATAATATATAATAATAAATCACAAATAATTTTACAGTGATTGGAAATTTTTATGTTTTTAACCTTCTAGTAGTCTTCTATTTCTGTCTAACAAACAGTTCGAAGTCTGCTATGCACCATCTTATTTTTATCACCCCATGGATGGTCGAAGATCAATAAAATCTCTTGCGTGTTAATTCGATCTTCCTGGTTACGTAAATCAAACAAATTTAGGTACAATTCTAAAAGTGAAATTGAGTTACCATAATAGTATCCATTTTTGCCAATGAAATTTGAAGTGGAGACCAAATGATTGGATCACAATTGGTTAATATAACAAGGATCAGTTGCCCCAGCCATCAACCGATTGGTAATTTTAGCTTACAAAATGTGTTTGCTTTGTTCGATTGAGTAGAAAATTTCGAAGGGCGGATGAGTTAGGGGGGGGGGGGCAGACAATGTACATGTCTCTAGTCTAAGTCTCATCAAAAATTAGGGATTACACATTATTACGATAAATGCTCTAGCTAAGTCTGATGGGTCGTATTATAGCTAATTACATAAACAACATTTTCTACTAGATTTCAGTTCATATATGGGAATATTATCTATTCAATAAAACAAAATACAGCAGAGTATTAACTTGTATATTGTATGTAGTTGAATGTATTGCTCTCGTTTAAATTAAAAAATAAGTCAGATAACATATTTTAATTACAAATACATAGAAATATTACGAAAATGTAGTACTAATGACTACGACTTTCTATATGACGTTTTTCTTATTTTGCCACTGGCGGCGGCATACATTTCTTATAAATGTTAATAACATTTTGAAAGTATTGAATGTTAAGAATGCTTGGTTCAATTTTGCTGTTATCTTGAATCTTGGTGATGTTTTTTTAACTTCTCGGCCCCACTTCCCTTGGCAGGCGTGGTCTCCGCTCTATTGCGGCCAGTCTAAAGATTGCAGTTCTACTATCGCGGTTTCTGTACCGGCCGTTTAGGATTTATGATTTCATGGATTTTACCGCGGTTATTTATCCGCAATATAGAATTAAAAATAGATTCTCGGTTTCCTTTCGTCGGTGAAAGATTTCGATAATGTGCTGCTGACTTGGGTGGGATTTCTCGATTTTCAAACTAACTTAGTTTATGTGTGTATGCTACATTTCAAGGTTACATACAACAATATATTTACACAAATTCATTTCTATCACCTTTTCTTATATAATAAAGATGAAAATAAAATTTATAAATCAGTTTTTAACTGAATAGGATAGACGTGAAATAAATAAATAAATAAATAAATAAATAAATAAATAAAAATAAAATAAATAAAATAAAAAAAAGAAAAGAGAGACCGACAAGGAACACAAAAAAAGAATAAAGTAAACATATTTTCAACAACCAAAACGTTAATGCCATTGAATGTCCGTTATTATTTAGGATTATTATATATTATGCAATTGATTCTTCGACAATATGTACAGATGTACACAAACATCGATGTATTCTATTATTATTTTTAAAATAAATAAACACACGAATTACAACGACGGTTCAAGTTTTTAACTTAAAAAAACTCCATGTCATGTCATGTTATGTCACATGTACAGTTTTAGTACTTCGTTGAAAAAATTATGTTTCTTTATGAATAAATTTTTATTTCTGAATAAGATATATGTTAATCAAATAAATAACTCAATAAGCTAGCAAGGAATGTCTCGCACTGCTCTTCCAGCCATGCACCCAAAGCTCCTGCAGTGCTGACCTCGCCTCGCCACGGTCTACAGATGAGATTGGATGAGGGTCGCTGTGTGTCTGGATGGTAACCCTTCCTCTCTCTCTGCCACCATGGCCCACCTGGTTTCCGCCTATCTTGGACCTACTAGACGAAAAAACACACACAAAAACCTCAACCTTCTTTGCATATGCTGCTATGTGCATACATTTAACTACCGAGAAACTTATTATACCCTTCCTTCTGCCTCTTATGAGGGAGCCTCTGCAGTCTGCAGTATCCGCCCCTCACTATCCTAGAGAGGAGAAAAAAATCTTTGCTTGCATCGGAATCTTTACCATTTATTATTCGGTTCGGCTTTGAATGTGGTTTTTAGAGGAAATTATCTATGCATATAGGGAAGTATAAAATGTTATGTGGGTTTTATATACCGGGGTATACCTTATGCCTCGCCGAAAATTCTCACGCGTTTTTCTTCGTGGTTAGATAAGTGTGCCTCTATCTTTTAGATACCCGCATTTGCTAAGTTGGGCAGTAAAATTTATTAAACCTTTGCGTAGAATAAATCATATTGAAAATATTGAGCATTCACATTCGTTGATCATATCTTTAAAATTAAATTTCAGATCAAATTTGGTGAAGAACTTATGGACGTGGTAAATGAGCAGTTAAAATGTGGACGAAGATGAAACAATAAATACATAAATTCGTATTAAGAGTCTACCCACTCTCAATCACAAAAGTGATTTTCAATGGGAGAAATTAGAATAAATGCAAAATGACGTTTGATTGGACACCTATTTTATTCGGTTTAAATTTAATCATTTAAATATTTATAAAATCGAAGAGTCTAATGTTATATGAACGAGGTAATCTTACAGTCTGTCATAAAAAACATGTCTTGTAAATTGTAATACATAATAGTGGATGGATACACAATGGTATTCCAATACCAATTCCATTAGTTAAGTCTAGTTAAGTCTGATCGAAAATAAAAAGATATAGTGTTTTAAAAAAACTTTAGTGGAACAGCTGTTATTGAATATTAAATATTTGAAATGAACTTTGTCACTGTTCTTATTTTCCAGTGTTCCACACAAGAACACTAAACAAGTTAATTTGAACCATTTAACACGTGAAATTTTTGTTTAATTACAAACCATATAGGCCTACATGAATAAATTGTGTGCGTGATAGCAAGTTTATGTGTATATAGAAGCGACTCCTCAGATATAAGGACATTGTCGTCCCCCCAATCCGCTACGTATATTACAACTAATTAAACTCATATGTGCAGACACAAACAACATATTAACAATAATTATATCATTTAGATTTCCATCTCACTCTAGAAAAAGCACAAACTAGCACCGTATTAAACTGTTATGTTTAAAGTGCACTAATTATGCACTGGCACAATAAAACTGTTCTCACGATTTGCTGCACATCTGGTTACAATCAATAACCACCATTGCATGCATCGCAATGCAATAAATAGCCTACACGTGTGATACCATAAAAAAAACTACTTTATTAGGTAATTTTATAATAATAATTTACCTACGTTAATTAGGAGGTAGAGATAAGCATGCACTCATTATCAAGCCTATTATTCGTTATATTATATAACCATCTTGATTAGTCCTACCTTTACCACCATAACACGCAGTTTCACAGCAACATTTTGTATGCAACGCAACCCGTGAACAAGTTCACATAATAAAGAATTGCATAATTTCTTGTACTTTAATAAATTCGAATGTCACAATGCCTAATGCGCCAGTAAACATCGACAGTCTATTAGTCACTATAGTTTATACCCCAACCAAGGATAAAGGTCAGTGAATCGAACATGTTTTAAATGAGTTTATATTTGTCCAGAACTAAAGGTCGTTGCTTCAATTAGTCTGTATTTTAGAGTTGTGGTATGCCTATTAACATAGGTGTCTTGTTTGTATACACACATATAGGAATATGGTTAGCTACTTCACATCCTGTGTTAGTCACATACATGATAATTGTTCTGTAATTGGAACATAGAATGTTTATATTAAAATATGAGTGAGTCATAATTCTGTCTATATTGAAGTAAAGCGACATTACCTTGGGACAATTCCTTGAAAGACGACCTTGCCTCTATTACTCACATTTTGTCCCGATTCGGTGCGATTTGAATAATAAGCCGGCGTCGTTGCTTGAAACATGTATAATTATTTATTTCCTTCCTAATGTGCGTGACCCAAGTTGGGTAGACCGGCGACTGTAACGCGTTATATACACGTGTAATTCGCGACATTGTATCTGATCTGATAAACTAACAAATTATTACAATTACATATTATTAGCACTAATATAAAAAAATAAATTTAAGCATATATACCATTTATTATACTATTAACAATATAATTAATGATAATAACGCACTCGCCGCCAAAGTAATCGATGGTATCTTGATTGCATGAGCAGAGTAATCTGACATTGCAAACTATCCGAACTCGTCTATTATTTTTCAATAATATTTTTTGGAAAATTGCTACCACAAAACTATCAATTTACAATACATAATTCAGCGATGTTATACTCGACTAAGACTATCAGCGATATGAATGAGAAAAGGGGAAAGGAAATGAGTTGAGAGCCGTACTAAAAAAATTTGGACTTAAAAACTTTTTTAATTTTTAATTTTTTTGAAGAGGCGTGTCCAGAATTATTGAGCCCAAGTTTTTCCAAAATGGTTTATTGTACTTCAAAGTCTATTTCTCCATATTGCCTTTACGCATACACATTGTTGTTTGTTTACTAAGAGATTGTAATGGATATGATCAGTTCTGTGACTGAGTGGGTAGACTCTAAATACGAATGTATATATTTATTTATTTTTAACTCTGCCTTTCGATTTTTAATGTGTCCCAGTGATTAGATAATTTTTTAAATTAATACATAGTGAGTTCAAACTTCAAACGAAAAGCTGTACTATTATAGAAAATATTCTATTTTTTTAAAAATTTATTTATTTATTTATAACATTATATTTATAACTAGAAACTGGTAGAACGATAGTGTTTCGGGCTGCCGGGCTACCGTTAATGTCGAGTCCTGATTTGGATTAAGGCCTAGCTCCAAAGGTGAGACTTTATAATCGAAGCCAGACATGGTTTCAACTAATAAAGTGCTGAAACAAACATACAAACAAATAGAAAAAGTAATAGACATTATTGTTGAAAAGGGAATTAGCTTGAAACTCAACTTCGTAATTGCTTGAGCCCAGGCTAAGCTACATAGGATCACGAACTCTAACCAAGAACCTGACAACAAAACCCATAAGTTTTCTTGAACGTGACATTGCGTAGGTAATCCTCATTACCAAAATGTAAATTAAAACGACATTAAAATCATTAATTAAATTATGGTATAAGTTTATATTAATGCTATGACAATTGATTGTTGGAATATGAAATAAAGATGTGCGAATTCTCTATTTTATTATTTGTTGTTTGTTTGCGACTAACGGATTTGTGTGTTGAGCATGAGGTTAATAAGAAAATATGAATTATCGTCCATTTCGGAGATGGAACCGCCCAAATAACATGAGTAGCTCGTCGAATTAATAGTCCATTTGAATGTGGGAATCTATTATTGTGTATTTATTGAGGTCTAAGGTTTGACTGAAGAACATAACTAGATAAACCTATATTATTAGAAAACTTTACGTGGACCCCTCTCCCCCCTACTCAACCCGTACCGAAACAACGTAGTTTAATTATCTATTGGTTACATATACGGGTTTTAAGACTCGAAACGCACGAACCGAGGGAAAAATTTAAACGATGCTGTAAAATAAAAATAAGTAATTTAATAAAACTTGCTAAAAATAATGGAAGTTGTAATTATAAAATGTATACGTTTACTGTAGGTCTACATGAGTGGCATGACTACCGATACATACTTTTTTTGCTTATTTACTTGTAAGGAGTCGACTCATTTCCAAATTTTCAAAATCGCAAATAAATCAATATTTATAATTTACCCAAAAAACAAACTTATTTGTAAGGTTATAATTTGAAGCACCAAATTCGTTGAGCCCGAAATGCACCTACATAAAATAATTGAAGGCGTAAGTAATGTTGAAAACATCTGTCATATAAAAAGAAAAATGAGATAATAACATATTTTACTGTCGTAATGTGAACAATACTTTTCTCATAGTCAAATCGAATGAAAGTGGAGTCGTCTACGTACCATCCTATAGCAAGCGGCAATAAATAGCAACTACTTTGATTCGATTCTTCTTCCCCCGTGACATCCTCCCCCCTCCCCTCCACGTGATCCATCACGCCGTGTGGTGACGTCACGTGTCGTCGCTGACGTCGCGCAAGATGGCGGAGGATCGTTAGGATGCGCGCGCAGCCAGAGCACATGGGGAGAGGTGTGTGCGTATGGCATGTGTGTGGGTGCGCGTGCGTGTACGTGCGAGAGTATGTAAATCTCATGTGTGTGCGCGTATGTACTATGTGAGTATGCAATGTGTGATTGTGTGTGTGTTCTGAGAGTATGTGAGTGTATTTCTTGTGATTGTGTTTGTGTTATTTTGTGTAGTTGCCTATCATGTGTTCGCGTGTGTACGTATCCTATATGTGAGTGTATGTTATTTCTTGTGATTGTGTTTTGTGTATTCATGTGTTCGCGTGTGTATGTATGTGTGCGTATACATCCTGTGTGATAGTGTTTGAGCGATTATGTGTGCGTACTCTTACGTATTTTGAATTGATTGATCCAATTTCAATTCCAATACAATTATAATTACTAGACTCAGTCAGTTTGAACATAAAAATAAGTAAATAATTCACAACCATACACAAATATCCAATGGACAAAACATTACAATGTAACAACAATACTCAAATGCAAAAGGGGGAGGGGCAGTGGCGTAAACAAGGGGGGGACAACCACCCCCCCCCCTTTGCCCCCCCAAAAAAGTAAAGAGAATGTAGAATAACTACAAATTACCATCTGACCAAACAAGGATTTTAGTCGATACAAAGTTGGTTATTGTGATGCTTTAAAACGCACAGATTTTCACCAAAATGACCTTGACAGAGAAAATATATAAGAACCTTTATTGGTCTCTGCAGCCAGAGCTGTTGCCTTGCGACACAGAATAACAATCAATTGATAAAAATAATACATTGAAATTAAAAATTAACAAACATCCAAAATATAACCTATTAACTTAATAAGTGGTTTCTAAAAATACGAATGGACCATCGCAGAACACATATAACAATCTCGTCCCTCAAACTACTTGTAATACAAATTTTTTTCCTAAAAGTTTAAAAAAATAATGGAATTGTCCCCCTTGCTCCTATCATTAGCCCTGTTACACTAATTGTGTTTAAATTACAATAGTCTTTGTAACAGTTCACACTCACAGTCGGTTCATAGATGCCTCTCTTCTCGAGATCCACTTCCTCTGCTTGTCCCTTGTGGTCTTCAAAGATTAAAGATTAAAGACTTAGATTAAAAACAGGATTATAGTAGATATAAAGTTAGTGATGCTTTAAAACGTACAGATTTTTACCAAAATTACCTTGAAATAGAAAACTTTTGGATAAAAAACAGGATTTTAGTAGATAAAAAGTTGGTCATTGTGATGCTTTAAAACGCACAGATTTTCACCAAAATGACCCTGAAGAAGAAATTTCACCACGTTTATGCGTGTGAGCGTATATATACCTTCGACCAGAAGTAAATCAAGGGGTCTCGTTGAATCTACAACCCTTCATTTACTTCTGACGGCGGGTGTACGTACGTCTGTGTATGTATGTAAGAAAATAAAATGAGTGTGTGCCTTATGCGTGAAAGTATGAGTGAATATGTATAATACTATTTGTGCGTATGTATACACGTCTGTGCACTTGAAGACGTGCGTATGTATGCGAGTGCGTGTGTGCGTGTGGTGCCTGCATCTGTGTGCGAGAAGAAAGGGTTACCTCGCGCATTGGAGGGGCAGAAATGCATTCTCATTGACCGCTGCCTGACAGAGGCAAAAAACTAAACACAACAACTACCGGAAATTGGGCTATGTGCGGAGTCATTAGGTTATAATTAAAATCGAACGTCAGTCCGTGTAGCATGTTAATTGCTAAAGGTGGTTCGTTGTACGTACACTCATACCACTGACCTATTTAAAATGTTCATGATCATTCTACGAGTATCTAATTCTTGGAAAAGATCAATTAATAAAAAAAATGGATGAAAAAAAATAACGAAATTCAGGTTTATTATAAGATAAAGTTTCTTACGCAATGTTACACGTGGCGGTAGTAAATGTTTACCTTATAAAAGAGTGTTGTTAGGCAACAATAGACTTCGTCAACACGGTTTTTATGTCGTAATGGTATTAAATGAAGCCGATGAGATACGCCTTGACATAAACATATTATATTCAATGTCATTATATTGAAGAGATTGCATTCTTCTTCGTTCTTGTAGAAAATCGAAAAAGGTTTGTTCAAATGGAATACGAAAATAGATCAAATACGTTTAAGCTCAGTTTTCATCGGAAGAAATCGTGCCAGGGGGGGGGGGGGAGAACTTTTATCATTCTCCCATTTCACACGTCATGGAGAACAAAACATGTAATATTATAATCTTGTAAAGAAAAGAAACATCAACAATTTGGTTAATTTCACTATGGAAACGTGCACACCTTATACCTACTGTCATCTGTTGAGGAGCAGTGAAGACGGTCTTGCTAAGTTTCCTACGAAAAATTTATATATATATATATATATATATATATATATATATATATATATATATATATATATACACATGGTCCAAGAGTCGTACCAACAGTTGACCAGAATCCTCCTACAAGAATGTTGACAAGAAGTCAACATTTAAGTCCTACAATTTCCAGCAATTCTACAACATCAGTTGAAGAACAGAATCAGCCTGTGAGAAGGGTGACTAGAAGTTCAAGCAAAGCGCTTAGCACAGTGATGTGGTTAAAAAGTTTTCACTGCACCTGATTTGCTTTTGTACTTACTATTTGGTTTGCCTTTGTAAGGCGGTTAAGTTTGTTTATATTTTTATTGTGTTGCTGATGTTTTGTTTTTATTGTTTTATAACCAACTCTTCTTGAAAATGGAAGCCTAGTCTTCTGAAACGTTGAAGTTTAATTAAATATTTGTTTTAAACATCCAATAAAGCGTGATTATTTCCGTAAAGTATAACTTAACATATATATATATATATATATATATATATATATATATATATATATATATATATAAAGTTTTTAAGGCTTTCGTGGCCCGAAGTATTAGAATCACAATTGTAAACTTGTCGGGTTATTTCGCCACGTCGATTTGACTTACCCATGTCAACGTTTCTGGACCGTTCCAGGACGACTCAGTCCTGATGACGGGGCCCAGAGCATCGCCACGTTGTAATTGTCTTCCGGGACATTCCGCCGCTTGTTTGAGTTTGCTGCTACAGACCTTTGTCTGTCGCCTGGCACTCGACGTTTCGCCAGAATCACATCTGGCATGATCACGAGTCACTCACTGTACGTCTTCCTTCTTCAAGAACACGCACTCGACTGACAGTCTCCAACCCAACTGCGCGCGTCCTCGATCGAGTTTGCATGCCTCCTATTGTGGTGGAAATAGGTGCGGGGCGGCGAGGTTTGTATTGGAAATGCAGAGATTTGTACTGTGTTGCTCGAGGAAGGCTCTTGTGTAGTAGCGTTTGTTGTGTCTGAAGGTGGTATGTGTTTGTTTACCACTTGGTATTGGACCAAGATTGGTTTCCATGCTGTTGCCAGTCTCTGGGCATCATCTCGCTTGTTAATGTTGCAGGGACGTTTTTCTATCTCGATGGCTTCGCGTATGATACGAGGGTAATATACAGGGGCTACTGCTAGAGTTTCTAGTGTTGGCAAAGTCTATCCAATGGCCTTCCTTCCTTACATGCTGAGCTAATGCGGATGTTGCTGAGTGAGTGACTCGTGATCATGCCAGATGTGATTCTGGCGAAACGTCGAGTGCCAGGCGACAGACAAAGGTCTGTAGCAGCAAACTCAAACAAGCGGCGGAATGTCCCGGAAGACAATTACAACATACAATACGTCCGCGAAAACTTAAGAACAATATATATATATATATATATATATATATATATATATAGATATTAATAATTTTCCACTATCGGTTCGAATAGAAACAGAAAAGATTTGTAGAGAAGGTTTGTATTGCACTAAGGCACTAAGGCTATTCGAGACGATGAGCAGTGATACATGAGGATGAAGGGTGAATAGAAGGGAGGATGAGAAACCCGGTAACGGCACGTAGCCTACACTTTTCGAAAAGTACCAATGGGACCAACAGCTTTACGTCCCACCCGAAAGGACGGTGTTACCTTGACAGTCATATAGGTTCCTCCACTAACCCGAACTGCTGAGCAGACGTCGAGGAGAACGAAGCCGTTACACTAGCTCTCGAACCCTCCATCTGCTCTAACCAGCGGTATACGTGAGTTTCAGGACTGAGCGGTCACCCACTCTACCCCTGACCATGCCCGAAGCTGCTTAACTAATGAAACCATTCTGTTGCGAATATATTGTTGCATTTAATTGGAAAATAAACAAATTAAATGCACACTTCGTCATTTACAGAACAATGTGCCTCCCAATTCTTTTCGCAATTTGATTATATAAAAGTTGAACTACGTATTAGTTGTAAAGTAATCATTGCAATTTGCAAAGTTATTACCAGATATCACGAACTTCTGATACAGGCTTCAGCTTGCGCGTGTTTATTTATTTAGCGTTATTAGCAATCGCTAAACATTCGACAACAAATTCAGTCTTGATAACGCTTAGGTTTTATGAACTGCGCCGAAATTACTACTAAAAGTGTGATAAGTTTCCGATCTTTACTTCAAGTTTGCCATGCTCAAGGTATAATATTATATAATGCGTTCATTACATTGGATCGAACGGCGAACCCCTTATAATATATAATAACAATTAATTTTAAAATTAATAAATGTCCATGGTTAATGCGTAATGAATTATTATTTATAAATGTACATAAAGATTAAAAAAAAGTAACTGCATCGAATAAATTACGTGCATATTCTTCATCCGTATACATCGCACAATGTAATAAAAAAAAGTTGTGCTGACCCCCCCCCCCCCCCATTTCACAACAAACATAAAAAGACAACACATTTTTAGATTTTGGTCACACATTATTCTTTACATCAAATTTGGATTATATAAAATTTTCCTAATGACTTTTGAGAAAGAAAATGTTATAATTCTTCGCCAGTCAGGCCCAGACCGATTTCATTGTCAACTAACTGGTAACTACACCTCCACCCTCAAAATGTGGAATTAGGGGATACATGTCAAATAAGAAGTTTCTGGAGACGACGCGTGTGGAATATGAGTAACTTAACTATGCGAAGTTTCGAAATTGCCCTTCAGAAATATTTGCCTTGTCGATTCTGGCGCCGCCTTCGAGTGGAATCGCGTACGTCCAACTCGTTTGGTAGGCGTTCCTACTTAAAATAGCAGTCGCTATGTGGCCTTTGTTCGCTCGTCGATGGCGTAAGTGCCTACAACGTTGGCATTGGTCTGCTTTAAATTTAAGTCCTCTATTGAAAATCAGTCATGTGATTATGATGGAGTGTAGACTCTCAATACAACTTTTAAAGTTATTGTAAGTGTCAGAGATGCGGTCAAAAGTTTCAGGATAGAAGTGTGCGGTGTCCACTAGTCTAGTGCACCTGTGTCTATCCTAAAGGTTAAATCCAAGGTAGGCGAACTCTTTGGGAGCACATCCCAGACATATTTTCCCGACGTCGAATGTATCGATTCGGTATTCGAAATTTTCCGAATCGTGTTTTATCAGGTTTTGATCGGGGGCAATGTGGAGTGGTGTGCATCCCATGGTTGGCATGGTTACCTCGCGTATAGGTGTGAGGCACTATCAACTGCCGCCATCAATATAGATTCAACTTGAACTCGCGAGGATTTTTTTATTGGAATTGGATTTTGTTTATTTTAACGTAATGTGTGGGAGTTTATAGCGGGCCACTTCTTTGCTCGGAATAATCTATGGTACTTAAGATTTACAGTGAATATGCGCGCAAACGAGCTACAAAATTTGAACTACGTGAAGATTTGTGTTTTATTTAAATTATTTGCCAATAAAATTCCAGATTTCATTCTAGTTATCACCGTACTCAAATACGCTAAATTAGCATAAAAAGTTCCAACACATATGTTGCTATTTTTAGAGTAAAAGGTCATATTTGTCTCCGACAATGGCAGACCTATACTAATACATTTCATGCGATTCCAGAGATCGATGAAACAATACGTCTCCGACAATGCCTTAACGTTTTCCCCAATGAGTTTGTCCTCATTGAAAATGTGGTTCTATTAAATAGCCCTTGTCCATCCATTATTCTTGCTATAAATAATAATACTCTTACCCTACCCCCAAACCCCATCGTTGCATCTCTGTCTCATAAATAAGTGCACTTGCAATGAAAATAATTTATTTTCTGTGCACACATTCTTATATCAATGCCGGACAAACCAAAATTTAACCATTATTGAGCTATTTCATTTGCATGATAATTCCTGGGGTCGCATAAGCGCTCTGTGGAGTCTTGTAGAGTAGCTAGCAACCAGCATACCAGACAGACTGAGCAAGCACTAGGTTACATAACTACTGTCTGTACCTAACCAACTTGTGGGATACGCAAAGAATCTTATCACTCCCCGAACCTCGTTAACCCCCGACGAGTGATAAGGATATGATAAGAACTAACTGCCTGGCACACAGAGGAGTTATTCAACGCGCAGCTCAGGGTCACATCCCGCCTGGCTGGCTGACTGGCTTGGAGTCTTATTATACAATCCATGTGTGTGATGCCTAGAGATACGTTTTTTTTTTTTAAATAGTTTTTTAACTTTTCGATTTCAAATCGGAGAGACGTATATTTTGTAAAACTCTACAAAATTCTATTTAAAAAAAAGTTTTCCATAGCCTACCTATTTAGCATTGTATTCTCATTTTTATATGGCTTTATTGAATTGATATGTTCATATAATTGGTATACATAAACCTGCCCACCCACTTGAACATTTAGTCTCTAAAGCATTTTCATAATTTTGCACCATTTTGCATTCTATATAATTTAGCGTTTGCATATTTAGGGTTTTCGTGAAAGGAAAAAAATAGACGCTAAAAAAAATAAATGCAAAATAATCAAAATATAAAAATGCTGTTTTTACGTATCTCAAGTTACGTGCAATCTTGGGCAAATTTCCCGAAGTAAGTAACTTTGAAAAGATAATGGCGTTGCCGTTCCTCTTCAAACAAGGGAAGAAAGTTCTCCAAATTCCTCAAAGTTACCGATCTATATAAAATCATAGGTTAAAAAAACACATTTTCGGAAGACAACAGACTCATGTACCAGACGAATTTCGCGTTAAAATTCGGTCCATAAAATTTAAACAGCAATAATGAGTTTGAGTAGGGTGTGTCTGTCGAGGGAATGTGCAGTTTGTGCCTTGGACAGACCGACTAAGGTAGTCGGGCGGAATGAGTAGGTGCTATAGGCGAGTGACTATGGGCGATTCCTACAACTGCTTCATGAAGCAATGGTCTTTTGTTAAATCATCGGTGTTTCGAAGGATAGCATGGGTTACAGTGCTTCCTAAAAATACATTTCTCGTAAGAAACCTGCCCAGGGTGCAATGCATGCCCCTCTTCAGGTGTCCAACTAGGTATATTGGAGTAAGGACAATTGTGAAGGGATGTCCGAGGGAGTTAAACCTCCCGTAAAACCTTCAGGATTTTCGGTCTCAACGGTATTTGAACCCACGGCCTTCTGAATCTGAGCCTCGCGCTTAACGCCTGAGACACCAATGTGACATCATTTTGTTGAACAATCGGCGTAACAATTAAAAACACAAATTTTAAAGTGTGTTATTTTACATTATATTTATTTTGTCAAGTAATCCGACTGTCGGAAAATGTATGTCAGTCGAATATCGAAAACCATGTTTAAAAAAGGGATTACAAATAAAAATTTAATACAATTCAGAAATTAAAAGTCCATCCCGACCGGGGTTCGAACCCGGGTCTCCTACATTCCACATACAGGAGTACTTCCCGACTATCCAAATAAAAAATATGGTTTATAAGAGCAAATAATATACTATTTTAAATCAAGTGAGCATTGTATTGAGATCGAATATATTATGTTATATGTTACTTGATTCGTCCAGTTATTTCTATCTATTATTGACCCGCGGTGAAGGCTAATTCCATGCTATTATGTTACACTGATAAGCGGATTCTTGGCAAGTTGGCAGCCATGAAAGATAGTCGCGTCCTTACAGAGGAGAAAAAATGAAGCTGTGAATTCGGTGAATTCGAGTGGGGAGAAGATTTCCTCCCCCCCCCCCCCCCCCTAGTAATTACATTTCCATTCTGATAGTTGTAATAAAAACACATGCTAAGACTAAGTAAGTTCCATACCTTTTAATTCGAACCTGTGACCTAAAGAATCAGTACCAACTACCAAGAGATAAATAAAAATAGAATCAAAAAAATAAAAATCGTCGTGGACTTTAGAACCAATTTGGAAAGACACGAGGACGATAATAAAACCGTTCAATGACCTTCAAGTCCAAACTGGCTAAATAAAGATATGAAAACACTCTAAAAACTCGGGTGGGAATTTTTAGAACTAAAATAGGAAAATAACCCAATAAACTATATTGAGAAAGGAAGTCGAAACTGAAGGAAAATAACCCAATAAACTATATTGAGAAAGGAAGTCGAAACTGAAAGAACTGTACTGGTATGAAAATGTTATCTGTCTTCTACTTGAGAAATATGAGAACACACACCATTGAATTGTGTTCGGTGTCTCCAAGATTTCATATAACTTCGTCGCCTGCGCCTATCGTGACGTCACTCCGTCTATCAGTATCAGTCTTGAATCGTGGGCGCGTTTGAGTCGAGTTCGGCGACGTTTGGTTTCTGAGAAGTCGACTGTGTGTTCTGAACGCGTTTCATTAGTAACTTTGCCTATCTCCATCTAGAAGCAACAACCTTGAACGAGGAAATGGATCGAGTTCTGTTGATACGGGCCTCTGATCGAATTTCATGGGGGGGTATTCTAAAGCCCCTGTCTCCTAAGCCCCTGGACCTTTTTTTGGCTTCTAAGCCCCTGTGAACCGACGGTTGTGCTACACGTTGCAAGCGGGGCTAAAAAGACAACCGGTTTCCCGGGGTTAAGAAGACTAAAAGTCTTCTTAGGCCCTGTCTCCTAACGCCCGCACGAAAACCTTGTTCGTTCCCATTGAGCCATTACAGGATAAGAAATGATAACGAAATTTTTAAGTGTTTATTATTATCGATTTTTGGATGAGCGAAGCGGAGACTTCAATTTCACCGACCCCCCAAAAAATTTAGCTCGTGTTTTTTTTTGTTTTTTTTTTCTGCCCTGTTTGTTTTGCTCCCCCCCCGGGGAAATACGGCAAAATCCGATTTGATGAAAATTTGGGGGGAAACCTTTTCGAAATCCTAAAATTTTAGACTTGCTATTTTTTGGGTAAAATCGAAGAAAAAATTTCTCATGAATATCTTTATTTTTTATGTTTTTTTTTTTCGGGTTTTAGGGGGCGATTTTTTCGTCTTTTGGGGTTTTATTCTGACCAAACGGGTGGGGATAAAATTTTTCCCATATTTCCCCTGCCCCTTAAGGTAAGGGGTATGTATTGACTTTTGAAAAAAAGGGAAAAAATTTCCCAGAATCATGAAATAAAGGTTTTTTTTTTGATTTTTTTTTGAGGTTTTTTAAATTTTAAAAACCTTTTTTCTATAGATTCGGGCAATTTTTTTCAATTTTTTTCTTTAAAAAGTCAATACATCCCCCCTTACATTAATGCCCCAAGGGGTGAAATATAACTTTGTACCCCCAAACCTTTTGGTTTCAAAAATCCCCCCAAATAGCACGAAAAATAGATTTTAGATCTTTCTCAAAAGCCTTGTATGAAAATTTTCACAGGAAAATTTTTTTATCCCTTTAAACCCACAGCCTTGTTACAAACCCTCAAAGACCCAACAGCCCTTATGTTTTGCTTTGTATGGGCCTTTTTAAATATGTTTTTTTTATTTTTAAATTAATTTTAAAAATTTGATAATTAAAAAAGCCCCATCCATCAAACGCAAACCAAAAAAAAGCGTTTGGGGGGTTTTCCCTATTTTAAAAACTTGGGTACCCACGGGGCCCGGAAGCTAAATTTATAAGACTATGTAATTTGATCTCACAATGCATTCGTCGTTACCAGGGGAAAATCCTAAAAGGACAAAAACGTGCACTATTTTTTTTTTTTTGTGAAAATTGGAAACTTGTGAAAACGGTAAATTTAACAAAAATTACCTAAAAGTTTCCCATTATTTATTTTTTAAAATTTCGAATTTTTGGAAGAGTAAAAAACAAAGTGTTCAGGAACGCCCCTCCCCTTTGGGAAGTAAAAAATATATAGGGCAAATATTTTTTTTTGGGTTTTAAATTAACCCCAAGTGGAAGAACTTTAAAACACTGAATTGAAATCGAAAAATAATGCGGTCTAGTATAATGCTCCTTAGTTGAAATTAATTTTTTAAGAAAAACCCCAAAATTTGGGTTTTTTTTTCTGCTAAATTTCCCATTTTTCTGTCTTTTTTTCCGCTTGAGGCAATCAAAATATGATTTACACCCCGTTGACAAAAAACGCCCGAGCGTGACTTTAAAATAAAAAACCCCACAGAGAAGTGCCCCCGGGCGAACATATTTTTTTTTCGTTTTATATTTGGGGGATTTAAAAAGTAAAAAATTTAGTAAAATTTAAGAATTTTTATAAGGCGTAGAAAAAAAATTTAAAAAAAAATAGGGAGAAAAAAGGGCCAAAGGCCTAATGGCAAATTTAATGCAAAAATAAAACAAACGGGGGAAAATTTGGGCACTATTACTTTTTCCCGGGGTACGAGAATTTCCCAAATTTAAATGGCCCCAAGGGTTTGAGCTTCTCTGACTTTGTTTTTAAATAAAAATTATTGAGCCAAAAAGCTTATTTTTGAGGAATAAATAAATTTTCCAAAAAAATTTTTTAAATATAAAAAACGATTGAAAATATTTTAGATAGGTCTATATTTTAAAAACCCTTGTCGTAGGCTTTGTAGGCCCTACTTTAAATTTTCCCTCCTTTACTTTCAATATAAACATAGCCAAATTCCATATTGGTCTTACAGTTGACGCGCCCCTTAACCAAACTAAATTTAAAAAAGGGGGGGCGTATTTTTTTATTCAATAAAAAGTTATCAAACTTAAATGAAAATGTTCCCGGTTTACAAAAACTATGAAAAAAAATAAAATAAAAAAATAAATTGTATTTAAAGGGGGTCTACCCACTCATTTATATAACGGTTTTTTCAGGGGGGGAACCGTAAACCCAAAGGGGACCAACCCACCCCTGTAGGCCCCAAACCAATCAACAAAGTGAGGTTTAAAAAAACCAAAGATCGATTTTTTGTAATGGGAAAATATAGCAACATTTGGTAGGGACAGTGCAAACACCCCGGATCCACGCCAGAATCAAAAAGGGCCCCGTTTTCAAAACCACTCTGAATTTTTATGTTTTTTTCGTTGCAGGACTGCCCCCAAAGCCCACCGTTTTCCCAAACTCCTAAGAAAAAAAACTGATGGACTTAAGTCCAAATCAAATTTAAAAAACTTCTGATTTTTGGGGACGGGAATCAAACCCTGGACCTTCTGAAAGGGAACAGATACGCAACCCAACAAGACTTCCCGACCCACACAAGCCCACGAGCCACAAACCAAAAAGGGCCACAAAAAAGGGGAACGAGCCACACAAGACCAACTCGTCTAAAAAACCCGATTTTGGGGGGCTTTTTTTCTAGCCCTTTTTTGGGCTAAGGCGCCCTTAAAAAACCCGAAAGGGTTGGGGGACTGGGATACCTAGGCCCCCAATCCCTGGTCGGGAAAGTTTTTGGGTTATTTTCGGGATTGTATTTTTTGTTTTGGGAAATGCATAAAACGCAGTGTATAGTCCCTATCATCATTGAAAAAAAAACCCAAATTAAAAAAAAACATGGCCATAAAAAAAACGTGTTAAGTTTGGCAATTTGTTTCAATATCCAGCGGAATGGGGGGTTTCCCTTTTGATCGGAAAGATTCGATAAAACCTTGGCACTTGGCTTTTTCCCGGCCGGGAAATTTAAAAACAAACCAAAAATTTTTTTTCAAAAACCCAAAAATTTTTTTTAAAATAGGTCCTACACATTAGCAGCCAATTTTTCAATTTTTTAAATTCTTGAAAGGTTTAAATGGGCAAACGAACCAAAGCGTTTTTGGGGTTAACATTTTCTCATAAACTTGAAACCGGAGGGCCTGTTTAAAATTTCACCATCGTTCAGGGGATTCGGCTGATTTTCCGACGTACCCCACGCACGCACACAGACTCAAAAAATGAAGCGCCGGGTTTGATTTTTAAATGGAGACACTCAGTCCCCCTTTACTCCCTCGTTTTTTAAAATTTTAGATTGTTGTAGAAAAATTGATTCATGTTGATTAATTTAAAATACCCCTACTACATTTTAGTAAAATTATACCCTCTTTTTGACTAATGTGTGGGGAATGTTTTTTTCCCAAAGCTTGTTGCCAGGGGGAGTACCTTTTTTTTTTGAAAATAAATTTTTTTGATTTTGCTTGATTTTTCTTTGATTATTTTTTTAAATTTTTTTCTTTAAAATTAAAAAATTTAAACTTTTTGGGTTTAAAAATGAAAATGCACTTTTATAAACCCGAAAAATAATTTTTGCCCCTTATATTATTATTTAAAGGGGCCTTTTTGCTCGTCCCCTTTAAAATATATTTTAAAACAAAGGGAAAATGGCTGCAATCTTTCTAGAAAGATTTAGGGTCTTTTAAAAATAAAGGGAAAAAAAATTTTTTTTGTAATTATTTTGGGGCCCGGGTGTTTCCCTTCTCTTGTCATCATTATATGCAAAATTTTTTGGACAAAAGGGTTGGGGGGAAAAAAAAGACCCGGGGGTTTTACTTTAAATTTAGAGCGAAGATTTTTTTATATTTTTTTCTAAAAAATCATTGCCTTCCACCCCCCTTATAAGGAAAAAAAAATTTTTTGAAAAATCGTTTTTAAATTTTTTTTTTTTTTCGTCCCCAGGTACAAAACTCTTATTTTTTAACCCCGACAACAAAATCGTATATTTGAAAAGGTATTTCAAAAATTTTTTTTTCCTTATAAGGAGATGGAAAAACAATGTGTGAAAGTAACAATATTTAAAAAAATCGGTTTGCTCAAAATTAACACCCCAGCCCGTGTTTCCCCCTTTTGGCCCAAAAATTTGGGATTTTATGGGTAACAGGTACGTATCTCCCGCCCCTAAAAAACAAAATAAATTTTTTTTTTATCTTTCAAGAAATCTCCCCTCATTTTTTTGATAAGATTGCCGTCCCCTTCCTTTTTTTTTTAAAATATCGTTTTTTAAAGGGCTATACAATAGGGCCCTTTAAATAGCTTAAAAAAATCCCACTAAAAATTTAACCCTAAAAAGGAAAATTTTTTCCCGCGTTTAAACCCCAACTAGGTTTCCCTTTTAAAGGGGTGCGTATTTTAAAAAAAAATCAAATTTAAAAATTTTTTAAAATCCTATGCTTGAAAAAAAAAAACAAATTTTTTTCCGAAGCGTTTGGAAAATTTTAAATTTTTTTTTTTATGTTATTCTTTTTTTATAAAATTTTTTTGTCAGTTTATATTTTTTGTTGAATATGAGGCTTTACAAAATTAGATAGAATGAAAAGAAAAGGGACCTATCGTAAACACTTTTCAATATTATTTTTCTCGATTCTAGAAAATTAATAAAAAAAAATGGGTTTTAAAATCCGTCAAAAAGGCCCATATCACCAAAAGTGCTAGCCTTTTTTTGCCTGATTCGCGATAATCTTGAAAAACTGCTATATTTTGGCCCATCCATTTTTTAATTAATATTGTAAATTAAAAAATATTTAAATTTTCCGATTTATTGGGGTTTAAACCCGTGGCGAGCGGGAACCCAAAATCGCCCCCCCGCAAGAATTGGGGGCCCCCCGTCTGGGGGGGGGGGGGGGGTCACTGGTTTAAAGCTTTGTTCAGGGGCAAAGATATGAGTTTTTGATACCCCGCGTGTATAGAGAAAAAAACTAATTTTTACCCAAAAAATTTAATTCCCAAAAATATATGTCTGACACTTTGCGTTTTCAGTTTGCCCTCAATTAACAATCTATGTTTTAAATCGATATTCAATAAAAAAGACTCTGAAATGCAAAAAGGTTTAAAGATCGCGCTTTTTCCTTTAAAATTAGCAAAACACATCAAAAAAAGGGAAATAGAAAAAAAAAGCAAAACCAAATTTAAAAAGAAAATGGCACGTTCTAATACGTTTATGATGGGGTTGGGCACACAAAGTTGTTACAGTCGGAAAAATATAAAAGTATGGACTTTATCTACCCCTTGTAGCAGGGCCCCAAAAAAAGAATCGTTTTATTCTTCGTTCGTTCGTGAATCTTAGGAAAACCCAAAGACTTTTTCAATACCCCCCCAACCCCCTAGTTTTATTAAATTTTAACCAAAAAGGGGGAATTTTGGGGGCTTTTTGACTTTTTTTTTTTTTGGAAAAGCAAAAAATTTTTTCCGGGGGGGAAAAAACAAATAAAAATGAAAATGGGATGAAATTTTTTTTTCAATTCCTTACGACAAAACAAAGTAAAGAAAAAGTTTCGTTTCCAAAGATTGGATTGGCATTGAAAAAAAAAAAAAATTGAAAAAATTTAGAGATGCACCCCCGTAAACCCCCCCCCACCCTGGCCCAACAAGGGGGATGTTCCCCCAAAATTTAAAACAACCTTTTGATGAAACCTTTTTCGAGCGAAAACGGGATTCCATTCTACTACACCCCGGGGAAAAAAATCCGGAATGTTTTTCTTTTTTTTTTTTTTTCTGTTTGGGATTTTTTTTGTGTTTTGTTAACACGTTCCGGCTAAATTGATACTCCAATTACAAAAAATTTTCTGAAGGGGCCCTTTTAAATCTCTGATCTCTGAACTTTCCAAAGATTTTTGGGGGCGAAAACAAAAAATTTTTCTCATGAAAATTTGCCAAATTTTATACGATTTTTTTTTTTTGTTTTTTTAAATAAAATTCTTCGCTTATTAAAAACGTATTGCTTTTTCCATTGTAATGGTTTTTATACAAAAAGCCTTAATTTTTTTGAAATTTAAAATATTGGGTGTGAAAATTTGGGGCGTAAAACGAAAAAAAATTTTTTTTTGAAAATTCCCTTAATTTTTTTTACGCTTTTTTTCCCGGGGGTTTTAAAAAATTAACGCCTTTATCCCAACCAAAGGCGCCTGAAAAAGAGTTTTCAAAACTTCCCCTTTTTTTACTACAAATTTAAAAATTAAAAAAATTTCGCCCCAAACCCGGGGGTTTAAAACCCCAGTTTCCCCCCCATTCCAGGTGAGGGATCTTAACCTGCCCTTTAGATGTAAATTCAAAATAAAAATTTTTTGATTTAAAAAATTTTTCCCGTTCCCCGATGGTCCCAGTTTTGGACGCTCACCCCCCGGGGGTTTTGGGAGACCCGTGGGTTTCGAATCCCGGTTTGGAAACGGACTTTTTTTAATTTTTTTGAATTGAAAGGTTTAAAAAGTATTTTTTCCTCCTTTAAAAACGACTTTTAAGTTCCCCGCCCAAATTTAAATTGGGAAAACCCACACAAATATTAATTTTTGGGGTTTTTAAATGGAAGGTTTTCCCATATTTGGGGATAATTATTTTTAGTTATTTATATTTAAGTTTTTGCAAAGTAAAAAGGGTATTTTTACATTTATGTGTATTGGGGTCTTTCCGCACCCCAAGGGGTACACCGGTTTTCTGTCAAATAAAGAAAACTATGGGGTTGTTTTTTCCCAAACCAATTCTTTTCAACCCTTTAACTATGAATTAAAATTTTTCGGAATAAAATCAAAGCATAAAAATTAAAAAATTTCTTTTTTCAATCCTTTCATGATTTTTAAATTTCAACATTTGTTTGAGTCGAAATTTAGACTTAAACAATTTTCTAATCAATCGAAATATTGCTTGATTTATTTTTTTTCCCCCCCCCCCACCCACCCACCCCCATTTTTGGAAATTTTTGGGTTTTTACCTCGGGGAAAAGTACAGCCCCCCTTTTTGGGAACGTGTCCAACCGAAACAAAAACATCGGGGCGGGCGTTAGGAACAAGCCCGGCTTCCCCGGTTTGTCTTTTTTTTAGCCCCCCTTCGCAACCCTGTAGCACAACCGTCCCCTCCCCAGGGCTTTAATTTAAAGGGCCCAAAAAAAAGGTCCAGGGGGGTTAGGGGACAGGGGCTTTAAAACCGAAAAACCAATTTTTATGGCACGTGCGTTCAGTTCATTCTCGATTAAACAACAGACGTGGCTCAATCATTGCACGTGGAGTCTTATCTGGGAGGTAGTTTGTTTGATTCCCGACACCTGCTATCCTGAAAATCTTCAAGGTTTCTCAAAGTTTTCAAACAGTCTTTTAGGGGAATTTATTGGGTTTAGCAAAGCAAAAAACTTTTTAATCACCGTGACCTGCACCCCCCCCCCCCCCCCCCCAAAAAAAAAGTAGCTCGTTTTTTTTGTATTTTTGTCTGTTTGTTCGAGCTCTACCGGGCAACGGCTACTCCGATCTTGATGAAACTTTAATATCACTGAAATTATATATGTTATGATTTTAGAGACATTTGAAGAAATTTTTCTCATAGAAATCGTACTTTTATGATTTTCCTCCCGATTTTTAATACGATATTTTCGTGATATTTGGGTCGATAATCAACCATAAAAACTCATCCATCAACGCGACTGGAAAAAGCGTTAGCGAAGCGGCCTAGTTATTTTGTAGTAGCCAACTGAATTTTCCTTCACTGTCATAACATTATTTTGGAAAGCAACCTACCCACGAACCACTTGCCCACCTTGAATGGCTAATACGGTAAATAGGATGTGATCAGTGGCGTGACTATTAGGGCGCAATTTTTATTTGATAATGAATATTTATGGGATATCATATTATAGATATCGAGATTCTTCTTATTTTTCAATGTTTTCATACATCTTTTTAAGGTTTTTGTCACACTCTAAGAATCAAAACAATCTCCAGTGCAGTGTGCCCTGGCCCCCCCCCCCCCTCATTGTACACAATCAAGTACTTTATATCCAGGAAAGAGCGTAATTATTTTTGGATAACACCACTGAATATACTCTCATACCCCTTTACTAGTCGTGCTGACCGTGATCTTTTGAGGCTACAAAAATGTGCTCCCCCCCAAAAAAAAAACAAGAGCTAGTTACGCCACTGGGTGTGAGGATTGGTAGAAGTCTAGAAAATAACTTCAGACAATATGTGTCCCATCCCAGCTACCATGGATGAACCGACATCAGACACAACTAGCAGCTAGAGTTAGTTATTACTTGATCTTCGAGGAGTAACTTGTTAACAGGTCAAACCACAAGATGGTAGTAAATTAGACTTTGTTGACAAGTCGGTTTTGAAGATTACAAAATACAACGTGACATCTACAGCTAGGATTGTTGTATACCTGGATCGCGGGAACCCAGGCTACCAAACTAATCGACCTCGGCCACTATTTTACAACAATATTTTTTGTTCACTATTCGTGATAGTCAACACTGCTAGCGTCTTCGGTCAATTCAGTTGTTACGGCTTTATTTGCAAACGCGTTCAACTGTAACCAGAACTTGATAATCTTCCCGTTTCAAAGTGTCTGCCGATGATGATGTGAGTTCCCAAGCTCAGGGGACCAGAACAACGTGAGTAGACCCAACTCCTTCTCGATGAAATCACAACAATGACAAACGTCTAATCAAATCAAATAACTTCAAACATTTTTTTCCTCGTGTCTTCTTGGTGTAATCCCTTACTAACCCCTTGACGCTGATGGTCAAGGTTTATTACAGAGCTAGTTCCATCACCTCACAAAAAACTTGCTATGCGAGACCTTTATCTTTTAAGAATTTACCTGCGCGCTCACCTTGATTGAGCGGGGAGCGAGATTTTTCATTTTATTATTCTACGTGACGGAAATTATAGTTTGATGTCGGGACACTTCAGTATAGTGTCGTGCTAGCCACAGAACCCTACCATTTGAAGCAGCACTCGTCGAATTAAATTAAATTAAAATTACTATTATAAAAATACCAATATATGGCGATAATGTACCGCCCTTTGCAACCAACATGTACACCCTCGACCAGAAATAAATCAAGAGCTGGGTATAGCTTTATCTATACCCCTTGATTTACTTATGGTCGATGGTATATTATACTGGATGCATAATACTGATGAGTGTTGGATGAGCTCGAGCAAACCTGGCTTCGACGCAGAGTGCAGAGGTTAGTTTGGATCAATTGGAAGCTCCATCGTTTGTCCTATCTGGTTATGGTTTGCAGTTGCACCAAATGTCATGTAAGGATGTGTGTGTATGGCGCGATCACAACACATTTTCCAAAAAGGGCTTACATTTTTATTAATAACCGTAAATATACCACCAAGCACAAGTAATTGTAATTCCCCAAGCTTATGTGAAGGAGACAATTATATAATTGAAATATTAAAATGTGCTCTGATCGCGCCTAGTATCCTTTGTAAGCAACCTGAAAATTAGAAAATTGGATATCGAAAAGTGATCCAGAATCGATGTGAAATTGTTGGATTTACAGATCAAGCTAATTTTCAAATGGACGTTTCGATTCAAACACATTGTAATTTTTAAAATATTTCTTCACTTTCAAATAATATTTACTTGTTCTATTAAAGTTTATTTTTTAAATAAATTGTAATTTGTGCTCCAAGTTGTCCCGACCTCAACTCTGGTGCAGTGCAACTTGCGGTGCGACGCAGACTAGCTGCTCGCCTGTTATCGCAGGCAGAGGAAGAGGAAAGCGTGTAGGCCTACTAGAGTGGTAGTGTGGTGTGATGTGATAAGCACATGTACTCATATATCGCCCAGAATAGATATGAGAAACTTGTTCTTTGCGTTAGATTAAAAAATAGAAGTTCTTTGTTACTTGGCGTGAGCAATATCTTAGCTACAATTTAACATGGAGAAACATTATATGGCGGCGCGGATGAACATTCAAAGTATAGGGATGACCAAAACGGTTTTATGTCTATACTTGACTCCCACTGTATGAATTGCATCTTTTGCCAAGACTTTGTTGACTTTGTTGGCATTGACCTTCAACAATGACGATCAGAGAAATTCGGTGACCTTTGGGCCTTGGAGTCAGCGGGTGGGTCTACATTTTTCAATTCGAAGTTTTGTGTACTCGGCACTCCCACCAAGATATGCCAATGCTTGATAAGCTTTTATTTGAGTTTTAATCTTTGAGTCTGTTAATTAAAATGCTTCCTATTTTGGATACTTGTGGTTACGACATAACTCACTGGTGGACATAACATGTTTCGGAGGTCGTGGTCGTAGGTTTGAATCCCTGCACCGGTATTTCCGACTTGAGGCAATCTGTCATAGTCGAATTCCTAGCAACATTCCTATCAACGGTTCACAATTCAAAAATTACGAACTAATTAATTTTTAATTAGCTGTCAATTGTCAACCATTTTAACCATTGATAAACCTTTTATGTTTCGAGTTGTTGCAATTATAGTCACTAATTGACAACCAATTATATTTGATTTGATTTCAAATCAATATATCATTTCGAAATGTCTCCTATATTAGGTGATATTATGTGACTGGATCTTGAAGCAAGTCAAGGTCTATCTATAGATGCGAACCTTGTGAACCTTGGCGTAACACTTGACAACTCAATTTCAATTGTTGTGCGGGAGTTTTACTGTGGCGTGACGTCACACAACGCTGGCTGGCTGGGCTACTTGTTGAGTTGATGTCCTTTGACCATTGACGTTTCATTCGGAATAGCGCGGTAAGGATGATGCAAGAGTGTAGGGAACAGACTTGTCTGTAGTGTTGAAAGAGATTTAAGTAAGGGTATTGTATGTAATGAATATTGTGCAGGTGATTATTTTGTTGTTTTAAGGAGGACCAAGAAAGTAAGAGTTAAGACTAAGAGTGATGTGCCAGATAAGTGTTAAGGAGTGTGAAGATCGAAAGATGTTCCAGTTATTAAGGAGTGTTAAGGAAGGTGTTACTGTTAACTGCTAAGGAATAATCAGGAGGAAGGTGGTTGTGTTAAGGATGATAAGGAATGTGTTGCTATTTAATTTATTCTTTAATTGTTTCATAATTTTTTTCATATGTTAGTAGAAATAGGAGTGCTGTCTGTATGCAATGTGAAACACATCACCAGTTTGTAAGCTCTATCTGTACTTTATTTCACAAAGTATCCCATTGTACAGTACATTCTCGAATCCGTGCGGCTCAATTGAAGCCTTTCCTAGTATTTTTTTTGTAACAAACGTCGAAATCAAAGTAACAACAAAACCCTATTAGTTTATTTGAAACGGATGCCCATCCAGGACGCTTATTTGATAGTTAGCTGATGCGTGAAGTCGAAAATGCCACGGTATTAGCCTGCTATACTCGTGGACAAGCTAAGAGCTATACCATACCACTTCATGGACAGTGATTGCCTGGTCTGTTCTCGTTGTACTATTGGGAATATTTAAGTGTAAATGGGGTAATTCAAGAAACTCATGGCCAAATGTATATGTGTGGCTTTGTGTGGCTTATTATCACGAACGTTACTCTCTTTTCAGAAAAAGAAAGTCAAACCAAACATCGATGTGATTATAAATGACAAACTTGTCGCTTGCCCAAACAATAATTAATTAGCGTTGTGCAAATCGAATTCAGAATGATAAATTGATGTTTGTATATAATATTATGATATATTATTACATATTATTATATATTATTGATGTTTACTTGCCCAAAGAGCAGGAATGCCAATGCAGGGCACGTATGGCCCTCTCTAGAGTATACAAGAAACGTTACTTCATCATCAGTTGCTCCTCATCCTCATCATCATTAACTGCCTTATAATACTAAAAATATACATCCCCATTTGCAAATATATAAATATCCGGTTGGAGATGGCTTTAACTCAAGTTACAAATTGACAGTATCTTTTATACGTTTAACGTGTGAGACGTGCATTATTATTTCCTGTTTCACCACATTAGACACATGACTGAATTTTGCAACTGTTATTATTTTATTACAATCCATGGACATGTACAGTACATAGTAGGCGTACACATAATATTTATATTTCTACGATTCTGGAGTTCCATGTTCTATACACGCCACTGGTAATCCTGACTAAATTTGTTTCTAAAATTTCATTTGGTCGTTAATGCAAATGCAAGGGATAATGTCCTCTTAAAACCTCTTGCTTGCCCTTGATCTTACATATTTAGACACCTAAAGAGGGCCGGGCATGGTCAAATATCCCTGGTCAGGTTTGTTTACCCCACGAAATTTTAAAGTTTAAACATAAAATCGACCTGTTTTAAAATACACTCTTATTGTCGATTTGCTTTTATGCAATCCTACATCCCTGTTCATACAATCCCCAGTACCGTTAATCATCATTTTACTATTTTCACGTCTATTGATTATTCTAGTTACAAAAATCCCCCGCTCTGATTGATTCTAACAATGGCGGATCATACACGGGATAGGTTAGCACGGGTTAGCATAGAGGTGGGCGGCTATCTTGATAACCCTTCAATTACGGTCGCGTACATTAATACCGCGCTAAACCGCAACACAGCGGCTAATTCATATTTAATAACAATCTATACAAAGTTGTGTAATTGAATAGTTTACCGTTTCATGGTGGTGCTAATGACTGTCGTTAATGTGGTTACACCGGTTAATTCGAATCTGAATGGTTAGCTGCACGCGTAAGTATACCGCGAAGCTGTCAAAGCGCAATTGGGGGGGGGCTTTTATCTCCCCCCCCCCCCAGTTGAATAATTAAAAGTAGTTCATCGCTGAAAGGTAAAATATATAGGTTGTTTTATTTGGAATGGAAATCACCAATTTAATTTTTCGTACCTGTGCTGACTTTATAATAATGTAGAAAAAGATTTTTAAAAACAAAATAAACATTTTTTTAAACTTATCGAAGAACTTTTCACTTTTCAGTATTCACTTTTTAATCCGTTCGTTCGTCGTCCGTTTGTGCTTGTCTGACGATAAAAAACGAAAATGTCCTCCGATTGACATGGATTTTTCTTTACATTTCCTTTCAACAAGAATGATGCAGAAAGTTGTTGGGTGACCCTCTGGGTCGGGATAAGCTTCGCTTTCTATTTTGGATACTCTCGCTCCCGGTTTTGCTGTCAATAAACGCTACACACTCATTTAAAGCATAACTGAACCCAAATTGGAATTCGGCGTAGGTACATGTAATGAAACAACTTACATAATTAATCACACCACTGTTGACGGTGCTTATTGAATTCGCAATACATCTCTCTTAAAAAACTAATTTTTAGACTCTACGAATTTTACATATGTTTTTACTTAGTGGTTTTCCCGAGCGTGCTAATTAACATACCACACTATGTATTTAAATCCATTTTATTATCTTGCATTATTAACATTTTGGCTGTAATACGCAATAATCGCTTCCGGCCATGTCACGAGCCATAAGATTGGACTGGGGCATGTGACCACATATTATTATACTCGATGGATATCTGGATAATCCAAGGACTGTTTCAAACTCGAGCCTACAGCATAGGGACTAGGTACTGTGCATACAATCTAGAATAAGTAAAAAAAGTTTAAACTCATAAACAGTTTTAAAAGGAATAAATATACCTAATATTAAAAAGCAAAAATGCCTGATTTTTGTAAAGTATTCGTGAAAGTTTTATGCAAAATCGAAGAAGTGACTTTCAGGTATGTATGTTTGTTAGAACTATATACATTCTGCATGAAAAAAGTATTAAATATTATAATCAGTACGGTTTTTAATTGAAGTCGAAACAAATTAATTAATACCACAAAAAGTCGTACTTATAATATTTTACTTAATCTTTGTCTTGCAGAGTATAGTTCGAATCTGTATATAAAATACAGATACATTTTTACATATTATTTTTTATAAAGATCAATTTTTCAGCATTGCACAGCAGCTGTGAGATTTAAATAAAATAGGAATTTTGCGTGGATTTTATATTGGCGGTAGTTTTCTCTTTGAATTTCTTAAGTTGCAAATCGCCAAAGTTTAAAATCACACAAATGGAGTCCGCCAAAATCGGATCAGATAAATAATCCTCGATTTACATTTTCGAACTGTTTATTTATTGCTAGATTCTTATTGTCATATGGTGATGTACACCATTGACCATAAGTAATTTAAGGGTTCTGCTGTATCTACTACACCCAGCCTTTGGTTTACTTATGGTCGAGCATGTACACACACTGCTGCACACCGAAGCACGTGTATGTTTTGACCCCAGTGCAAAACGGGGGCAGTTCATATTTGAGGTCAAATTAGAAACTATGTTTCACTTTGTTTTTCTCCAACCGGTAACAATTGTCGAGATAAAGTCAGTAAACATGGACGACAAAGATATTGAAAACTAAACATGTTTTTCTTCTCCATCAACAAGGTGATAAGTATTCGAAACGGGTCACTCATATTTGACTAGAACTAAAAATTTAAACTTCTGTGTTTAATTTTTTATAAATGAATCAACATTTGTTTAAGAACTTCAAATAATCATTTTATGGGAACACATATTGACAAGAAGATAAACAGAACAAATGAAAACTGGAATAATTGTAGTGAAAGTAAAGGTTCGTTAACATTCGAAGAACTGAAAAGCCGCTAAAGACAATACATGGTTTCTTATCACCAAAAAATGTCGCCGTTGTCAAAACTGGAAAT
This sequence comes from Sweltsa coloradensis, assembly GCA_024449915.1. Taxonomy (NCBI): domain Eukaryota; kingdom Metazoa; phylum Arthropoda; class Insecta; order Plecoptera; family Chloroperlidae; genus Sweltsa; species Sweltsa coloradensis. The sequence continues at coordinate 51,188 of JAMZAV010002505.1, forward strand.
ACACCGAAGCTTGGACCTGTGTGTTTCCAACGCTGTTATTACGATATAAGATATTTATTTAATATACTACTAATAATGACAATTTAGTATACAGATTACATGCTGTACACAGAAATTCGCCAAACAAACTACATTTTGTCATTGACTTTTTTATTTGTTTATAGAATTACATCTAAAAACTTTTTCTAGCATCTCGTATATTATTATGTACATACTAAATACGCACTCTAGGTCAGGATTGTAGGTGGAGGGGGAGGGTATCGAAATTACGACCCACCGAATTACAAGCTCACTTGTAACGCGTAAGTTATGTTTATAGGTACGGTACTGTCTTCTGTACAGAAACATGATTCTCAATTGGAGATAAACTGTTCATTACATGATTTAAGATCGAGTATACTATTAAGTTCCCAGCAACTACATCGTTATTCGTATGCAAGCTACTAGTTCTGTCCACATCGCCAGCTACTAGGTATTTACTAGACAAAACAAAAAAGAAATTGAGAAAGTTTATTGCAATAGTTTTGCCGGTATATACAAACAGGATCTTTTATTCCAAGGTATTCCATTAATCGTAGCCTACGGCGCGCGCATGCGCCGGCTGCGCTCACACGTAGATCCGGGTTCGAACCCTGCGCGAGAAACACGATTTCTAATCACCTACGAGGAATTTCAATTATTACCGTGGATACAAATCATTTGTACATGGAATTGGAGTAAAAGCTAGGATTTAATTTGTAAGAGATAAAAATGAACCGTAAACTTCCCAGAAGGTAGGAGAGATCTAGGTAACACAATATGCGTGTTCTAAATCTAAGTGTTTTGAGAGGAAATGTTGAAAATAGCATGGTTGATGGCGTGTATGAATTTTGTTTTTCGGTGTAAGGAAAAAATGGTGTTAATGTGTGTGATAATATCATTATTGTCGTTCTGTCAAATGTTTCAAGGATTGAGATAAATGTGTTGTTGTGTTTTTATTTCATATTGGCACGAATTTGGCGAGGGTCTTGTTATTAATATTAAAAATATGCCTCGAGGTAGTAACAACATTTATTATCAGTAAGTATTTATGAACGATGTAATGTAATAAAAATTCTTATTTTTTAGTGTCATTATTATTATTATATTATTATTTGAATAGTTTCGCAGTGTTACGTGTACAGTATAAGTTTCCCGTCATGCATCACGTTTCTGTCCGTCCGTCTGTCTGTCTGTCACGTCTCACGACGAAACCGAACATGACCTGCTGTTGACAAGTGCTTTGTGTCGTCATTGCACCTATACAGAACACTTTTGGTGACTCTGGTGACCAGGTACCGGAGCTAGACTCACGTAACAAAGCAATTATACGGTATATATAAATGAACCCGGCACCTCCACCAATAGCAGAATTTAGATTTGGGACTCCCGTACTTGTACATGTCTAAATGCTCTAGGTTCACAATTTTACTACAAATTAGGTCATTGTGTTTTTTATCACCATGATTCATAAATATTAATACTTTTTAACTCGTGAGTGCACTTTACTTGACGAGATTTTTTCCCAAAATATGATTTTCCACCACTTTTTCTTTACCCGTATAGTTATATTATATATAATTATAATTGTAATATATTTATGATATTCTCTCCTGCGACTCTTTGGTCTACCTTCTTAAAATCTTTGACGAATGGTATGATATATCCACTGACTTCGAAAACTTACAAAGCGAAAGCATTTTACTGTCAGATTTCTTTTAAAAAGCTTGTAAAAGGTTGGGCACATCGTCACCACTAGAAATTTTATCAATTACCACCTTACTTCATAGTTCACATTATCTTATATTCTCATGTCTGCTTAATTATATTTCCAAGTCGTGGAAAATTACCAAATTTGTGACGCTTTATAAGTATTGAGTTGTACCGCGTATTACGGTATAACACTCAGGGTAAATAGTGTTAATTAGGAAGTCTAAGATTGTTATATTCGGTTATGTATCTCTTTAGCTAGACGTTCTAGTAACAACTTGTCGGTTTTATTGTAAAATATAACAATTTATAAGTTTTCTCACTAATTTAGTCCACTTTAGATGTATGAGAAGGAAAAACAGACAAAATATCCATTCAGTGTGCGGGTACCGAAGCAACTTGCATACATTCTAATTGAACACCGTAAGGCGTTCACATTAGTTTATAATCCCAGTTATTTTTGTATTAAATTGGACTTACGAGGTAACACAAATATCAACGAATGTTTGTATAGCTACGACCAACCAATCTTGTTGGCTTTCATAGGTAGTATGTGGTTATGCTTTAGGCTTAAACTATATATTTTTTCAATATATTTTTATTTGAGTGTTGCTATATCGGAAGTTTTATTTCATTTCATTGTTGGTTTTAATTCTCTTATACTAGGAAAACGCTCCCCCCCCCCCCCCCCCCGCCGCGTTGTTGGATGAGCGTAATTGGTGCATTGAGCTGCCATGTGTAACGCGGATTTTCTGTTGTACTGTGAAAAAATTATTGCTTAGTCGAAGATTTTTTTAAATTAAATAAAATAAAATAAAAAATTAACTTAATTTTTTTAATAAATCGTAATTTAAAAAAATAAAAAATCGTAAAATTGCAATTTTCATAAGAAATAATTATTCGATTGCGCTCAAATTTAACACGAGTATATAAATTGATGAAATTAAGGTTCTGTGAAAAAATCATTACAATAGGATAAAGCATGTAGGTGTTATAAGTCAAAGAATTGTTTTAAAAAAAGAAAAAACCCGTAAAATTTCGATTTTCATGAGAAAATAATTTTTCGATTACGCTCAAATTTCACACGAATATCTTAATTCATAAAATTAAGGTTCTGTGAAAAAATCATTACAATCGGATAAAGCGTGTAGGTGTTATAAGTCGAAGAAATTTTTAAAAAATCGAAAAAAATCGTAAAATTGCGTTTTTTATAAGAAAAAATTTCCCGATTGCGCTCAAAAACGTGGCAGTTCTAAGTTCAGAGATTTCGAAGGCCTCCATAAAATTTCATCGCAATTGGAGTATCGGTTTAGCCGGAATCGTGTTAACAAACACACAAAAATACAAAAAAAAGAAAAAAAAACATTCCGGATTTTTTTCTCCAGTGTAGTGAAATGGAATCTTCGCTTCGCTCGCTACGCTCGCTACGCTTATCCAACCATGAACTACTTTTACTTCTTTCGGTGTAGCCATAATTTGAAAGAGTTGTTTACACGCAGGGTATTCTGTATTCTGAAGATCCTAGTGGAAATAACGTTTTGTGTTCATAGATTCTTTATCACTCAATAAAATATTTTAAAATTCTGCAAGTACTATCTCTTTTAATGAAATTAAGGATTTTACAATCCTATTTTTATTGAAATTTGACTGTTTCCATAGTTGTTTATCAAAGATTAAACAAATGTGCTTACGTAACTCAACCATTGTGACATCATTTTAAAATAAACATGCAAAAAAATCCGGTACACATCCTTTTGATGGTATAGATAAAAAATAGATGATGGAAAATTGTACAAAATGTTTGTTTTAAAAAATTGAAGTGAAAACGAACTTTTTATTTATACAAGTCTTCAACGTATGAAAAGCATACATGAGCAATGAGCATGAACAAACAAGAAATTGCTTTATTTGTCTATCGAAATCAACTCACATAGTACTTTATTATATGATATCTATCTTAAATTTGTAAATGCATAATATTTAATTGGTTTTGTTGGTTCGATTTGCCTCCAACGAGTTCCATACCTAAAAAGGTCTCGTTTTATCCTACGTTCTAAAAAATGATTTCTCATTTCATTATACATTTCCAGCATTAACATGCATGTAACTAATAGGTGAGTTTGAAACCGTCAATACAACAAGGCGTGTAATAAATGTTTTAATATTAACACCCACTGAAAGTAGCTTTATGTAATTGAGTGGGCACAGACGGAGAACATGCTCGTTCCAATCCAACTCAAAGTCACGATTCTGAGTTGCTGTTGACAACCTTGTAAGTTTTACAAGACAACGTTTTTACCTTCATGTATATAAACATTAATTGAAATCTTTAATTGACTCAGTTTATAATCTTTCATTGTAACAAATATTAAATATTTGAGCGAATTTCATTAGAAATTATAAAATAAACACTTTCTCAAATATATTTGTGATAAATCATGAATGTATACGTACTCCCCTATATTTCTTGTTATGTATACAAAAAATTGAAAATGTAATCGGAGATATGAATTCTTAAGCGGTAAGCCTAAAAAATCAACCAAATCAATTAAAAAAAAAGCTGAAAATGTAGCAATTAAAACAAAAGTTAATAAAGAGAGCAAAATGTTCCATTATTGTTCCTTAACTTTTCTAGATTCGTAATAGATAGATAGATAATCGTCTTTATTTTCCAGCGGGATTAAGGCCAGCTAAACCTTTTCTTCCATCCAACCTTTAATTTAAATACATTTTCAGATTTCTAATTTGTTAATAACAGTTTTGAATTTACAATAAAATATTGATAAAATAACATTAATTCACATTTTGATACATTTGATTGATAACATTTTGAAATGGCGGAGATGCCGGGCACAAGGATATTCAAATTTTCTGGCGAGCTATTCCCTAGCCCACAAGGTCACCAAAAACATTATGTATCATCGTCATTGAAAATCGCATGCCAGTCATGTTCGTTCTTTATCGTGAGACGTGACACACGGATGAACAGAAAAGTGATGCTTGTAGTGGATACTCTCCTTAAAAAAGTATATTTACAAAATTAAAAATTAAAGAAAAAACTTTCGTCATGAGTAGAATCCAAGTATGTCTTAACAAAAATTATTACTGGCATTAACATTTTTTTAAAACAAAAACTAAATTTTTCTCTATATAACGTGGAAAGGATACAGTTTTAAGTTCTAACGGCACATCACGTTGTTGTTTTTTTAAGTGATGATGATGATACAAATGTGTTAACATAAACTTTAAACTTCTCTGAGTGCTGCATACCTCCGACAATCATTAACAGAGAAATAACATTTCTGTAGAAACGTTAAAAGAATGCCTTTAATGTTTCCCCCATTAACTGAAGGGAAAAAAGATTAAAGTCAAAATCCAAGGCATGTCCAGTGAAGAAACCTAACATAAAATTCAAGGTTCCTTTCTCACACGGATTAAATCGAGTTGATCTTGGTAAGGTCAGTGGCCGCATTTAGATCAAAACCTTGGTAACCCTGACAAATCGGCCGTCAAACGTCTATACTTGTAAATTAATAATTAATGATAGAAATAGTTGGTCAAATCGTTGCTATTATAGTCTTGATTTCGGACCGAAAACATTTCTGTTTGCGTCAATAATAATACTCGATTTAAAAAAATGAAACTATAAACTAAGAGGTATTTATTTTACAAATTTCCATACATATTGCTAGTTTCAAGATTAGGGCGAGGCCCCAACTATAGTGGTGCCTTGATTATTAGTATTAGTATTAGTAGTTTTAGGGCTACAAAGCGTGATTACTACTTACTGACCATGTCCTGAACCTAATTCATAGTTTTAGGTAATTTTATAGTAACACTATTTTTTGTCTCATTTTGTGACTGATTGTTTAAGATTGTTTCTTACTCTTTCTTATTTATTAATGACGACAACAACAACTTTGTATGTTTTTATAATAATACCACTGATATACAAATCGTTTAACAAATCGTCGAAGAAAACTCTCGAAAAATTGTTTTAACATTTTTTTTTTTTTACACTAGGAAAACGCTAAAGTCCCGCCGCGTTGATGGATGAGCTTTTTAAAGGTTTTAGTTTGCGTGGCATATCTTTACTTTTGCAAGTGCTTTGTTTTGCTGCCTACGCATTGAAGGTGAATGTTGTCAAGTTTCTTTTGTTTCTTGTCAATTGGTATTATTTACCGTAAAGAACTTGTATTAAAAGCTTTATTTCTATGGATTCTGGCTAAATTTTTCCACTTTTTCTTTCAAAAGGTAATACATAACCATAACCCTAATGTCCATGTATAATATGAACGTTGTAGCCCCAAACGTTTGGTCAGATTGGCCCAAATGGCACGAAAATATCGCACAAAAAGTCAAAAAACGTATATTAAAAGCTTTATTTCTCTCGATTCTGGCTAACTTTTTCAACTTTTTCTTTCAGAAAGCAATACAACACCATTACCTTAATGTCCATGTGAAATATGAACGTTGTAGCCCCACCCGTTTGGTCAGAATTGGCCCAAATGGCACGAAAATATCGCAATAAAAATCGAAAAAAATCGTAAAAGTACGATATTCATAAGAAATATTTCTTCGATTGTACCCAAAAACGTGGCAAGTCTAAGTTCAGAGATTTCGAAGGTCCTGTCAAATTTTTATCAAGATCGCATATGCCGTTTGCCCGGTAGAGAGCGAACAAACAGACGGAAAAACAAACAAAAACAAAAAAAAAAAAAAAAAAAAAACACTTGAGCTAAATTTTTTGGGGGGTCAGTGAAATTGAAGTCTTCGCTCCACTCGCTACGCTCATCCAAAAACAGCGAATAGTTCATAAATAAACTTTCAAGACACCCGTATCATTTTCTTAAATTTATTCACGATTAATTTTATCATGATCATTATTGAATATGTAATCAGTTTTGATGGTAACCGAAATGTCGAAGTTTTTCCATGGAACTTGACGACAACACGAACCAAGTTTTTAACTATACTGGAATGTCTTAATCCTGAGTTTAAATGAAAATCTAAAACAATCTGTGTTGACAGGTTGAGGTTTTTCACTAGACTATTTTTCTAAAAGATGTGTTTTGCATTGTATCGACCACTTCTGTGCATAAATAAGAGCTTACTTGAAGGTTAAAAAAAAATCACGTAGAGTTCTTTGTAGATTAGTTATCTCTCTAATGAAGACCGTTTGTAGTTAGCTTTCAAATTATTGCACATGCATTTTTGTCATCTCCTCCAAATATAATTAATACAAATCTTATTTAGCCAATGAGAGTCCTGGATTTAAAAGTAAACCTGCACCTGGGTTAAAGATAAAGATGAAAAGTTATCAATTTGGTTAGATTTTAGATTCTACGAGGTATTTAACCTGCCTCTGTGCTTCTAATTAAAGTGAAGTGTTGTTTAAATGATAGTTATTGGTCAAGTTGGTATGTATGTATGTATGGGTAGACTTGCAGTCAGACGTGCAAGAGCAGGCTGTTCTGTTGGATGGGGTGGGGTAGAGTTTGTTTGTCACTCTCTGATAATCAGTATCATTTGTATGCTTAACTTAGTCTGACATCCACAGAAATGAGGCAGTCTATCTAGAGTTCAGGGCTGGACAACATTCTAGATAAGAGTGCACTGTACTAGGAAAGTTACAAGCAAGACCTAGTGAAGGGACCTGTACAACTAGGAGAACGCCAAAGTCGTTGTTAGACGAGTGAGTGAGCCATGGGATGAGTACCCGGTAACAACCCTTTCATCCCCCTATACCTAAAGCTGGATCGAGCATGGGTCTTTCCTCCCTAGCCTATTATGGCTAGGGTGGCGCATTATGAACTTACAGTTGACGCGCCCTTAAACCAACTAAACTCAAAACCCTATAAATATAATGTATACTTATATATCAATCAAATGCAAATGTTCCCGGGCACTCACACACATGACACATGACTATCTCACGTCTAAGGACTTTGGCATTTTCTTAGTCTAGTTGGCTAGGCGCCTTTATACCCGGAATGTTGGAGACCTGGGTTCAAACAACGGTCTGGATAAGTAAGAAACCATCATATACTATACCAAGCTTTTAATAAAATGTTAAATAAATAAGAACACAAAATATATTACAGAAATAAACGATTTTAAATATAAAAGGAACTATGTATGTATAAATTGAAAATATCAGTGGTTATATCAAATTCAACATTTTGTAATAGTCAAAGAATATATTTTCAACCATGCCTCATTCCACAAGTCTACTCAACTTTTGTGTTGGATAAACTTCATTGTAAAACGTTGTCTATGCCATTTTACCACTTTATAAAACGGAATTGCTACAGATATTTTTTTCCAGCAGGATAAAACTAAAACAGAGTTATAGGTGGTAAGTGGGAACCCATCGCTTTTTAAAACAATCAAGTCATAAGATTTATTTCACGTTTTGCAAGTTCCTATATGCACGATATTAAAAATATCTTACATGTTCGTCCTTTCGGGTAAGGCCCAATTCCTAAACGAGGGAGCAAAGCTGAAGAAAATTAACAGACCGTCCATGAATAATACAAGAATAAAACAATTCGCCGTTCGTTGATAATGTTGGTGGCTGCTCCGGGTGAAATACCGTTAAAAATATTCGTCGATTGATCAGGCATTCAGAAATGGTGGAGGTGCCGGGTCATGAATTATCACACTTTCCCTGGGGGGATAGCCACTCGTCCCTTATCCCCAGTCACCAAATACTTTCTGTGTTATCCTTGGGGAGGAGGAAAATAAATGAGGAAGTTTTATAAGAACCTGTGATCTACTTAGACGATGCAATATTATGTTGAAGAATGCGATATGAAAATGTAAATCTAAATGCATCACTACAAAGAAACACAATCCCAGAATAAATTTAATTCATTTTCTAGATAAAGTAACATGCCCTGACGTAATGATTTAATAACAGTCTAATGACTCTCCGTAAGGAAATAATTGTGAAGTTGAGTCTTCCTACTCGAGTCATTTTATAATGATTGACACCTGAACATAACACAAAACAAAAACGCATTTTAAACTAGTTTAATAACATTATAGACGCATAAAAAAATAACCATCCATAATTTTACTTCATAGTCTACATATGGACAAGGCATGATCTAAAGTGCACATAAAACTTGAAAAGTCAGTAATAAAACTGAGTTAGACAGAAAGGTGACTGTTGGCCACCCCTCGCAGTACGTTTCCGTCCCGCTAGCCGAGTGAGGCGATAAGATGTCTTACAAGCATGGTCGCGTTGCCTTGTCTAACGCCCAAGCCTTTCAACTAACACACACATTTTTTATGTTCTCGACATTTACATTTTATACACAAATATTTATACCCACGCCAACGTAAGATGCGTTAACACTAACTGCTCAAGTAACTGGGGATAATTTCAACAATGAATTTATTTTCTACCACCAGGTATGTAAGGCTGCAAAAAACACACTTGTTGAATACATAAACGTTTTATACACAAATATGTATACCCACGCCAACGTTTACAGGGGACATTGCAACAATAAGTTTATTTGTTACCACCATGCAAGTACTTGGCTTCAAATAACACACCAATTGTATGGAGAAATGACTAAGAAGGCAAAAGGCAGGCACTTCTTTTATAAGAAAGATATGGTTAGCTAGCTAGCTAGTATTTTCTGTCACGACATATATAACGTCAGAATCCTTCCACGGTCACGGGGCATATAAAAAATTGCGATTTTACTTATTGTGATACATTTTTGGAGATTAGATACCTAGCTCGAATTTTACCTCGTTTGACTACTTTGCCACATGGTATGGCGAACCTGTTTTTTATTTTATTTTTACAATCTTCATCAAAAATACATTTTAAGGTCTAGCAGATATCCATGTAAAATTTCAGTATAAATTTTGTCGATGCGAAAATTAAAAAGTTTGAGTATTGAAGGTTAAAATGTACAAACACGACTGCAAACGATTATAAATTATCCTTTATCCTAACATTTCTTTTCTAAGTTCTTTTTATAAAGTCTTTTATCACAGAAATGCATCTTTTTAATAAGTCAACCATAGTACCGCCCGAGATTGAAACTTTATTTGCTTGTTCCCTAATAAAATTTGCTTTCTACTGCCAATTATAATATTCTCTAAGAACTAAATAAAAATTAATGATTCGTTAAATATATATATATATATTTCTAAATAAATGTATGTATCCGTAAAGCACCCATGTGATATATATATATATTTCTAAATAAATGTATGTATCCGTAAAGCACCCATGTGAAGAAGGCTTTGCTTTTAATACTTTTAGGTAAGGGATCTTAACTAAATCTTCATTATTTCTCCAACGTTTATGTAACAACATACCTACATCAAAGAACTACGTACTATATTATCACGCTATGTACTTATAACATGCATTGCACAAATAATTGTTTCAATTGTTACCTTGGATAATTTTCGTTGTGATTACCATCTATGTAGAATATTTTATTAGTATAAAATTTAATTTCGAGTTGAATCTATAGGTTTATACAACTAATTTGTTATCAGACACGTAGCCACATAGTTGAACAATTTAGTTGAAAATGAACAAAATTAGTTTGTAATTATACAGCACTACACTGATGTACTTGCATTTTAATTAATTTGCTGGGCCACAAGACAAGTATGACTGACAGCGCCATCTTTGAATGTATTCTATTCTCTTCGTGGTCCAGATTTTATGTTGAGAAATTTACATTTTGTCAATTAAAAGTTTTTTTTTAGTATTTTATTATGTATTTGTTGTTTTACATATTCATTAATCAAGTTCAAAACTAATTTAGAGGAGGACAATGTAACAATATCTTATATTGAGAACGATATTTTTATAATTTGAATTAATATTATTTTATTTTATTATTTATCAATTTTAAAGCTTCTGATTAGTGGTTGCCACAGTGTTAACAACTTATAAGGTACTTGGCAGAGGAACCTCTAATGGATTAGAGACGATAATTTGGGTTGAGGAAATATCTTGTGATATCTTGTGAAGAATATCGTTGTATCATTATGGGCTTACACTTGCATCAAAGACGATACGAGCCTGTGACTAACTGACTAGTGATTGTAATGTGACTTTACTGCATGTTGGCAGTTCAATGTCAACGAGGCATGCAGAGGAAAATAGCTGAATGTTCACATTTCCCAGAAGCCTTGGAGTAGAAAATGTTGCTATGCGGATTGAATCGGTTTAGCAAGGAAATCGCATTCGATATCAGCTAAAAGAATTCCTTGATAAGGTGCATGGTTGATAGTGGATTATTATCACTAGAATGCCTACCTACCACATTTCAATGTTTTATATCTTTCGTACAGCACTAGACGCGCGGTTGTATTCGTAATATACGTGAAACACGACGGACAGATATTCGTGACATGCACTTGATCGCCAAATTCAACGAATTTCTCATTCTGGAGCGCTGAACCACTTTTTTGACTTTATCAGAAAACATTTTTGAGTTTCAAATAAATGTCTTCTACTGTCTACATATAAATCTTGGCAAATTACTACAAATTGTATCGTTTGTACCACATTTGCGGCCAGTTTTCTTTTAACCATGCGATATTATTAAAATAGACCTTGATAAAGACTATCGAGCCATGCGCATATCCATTCTCAAGTTCTTAATATTCATCTATACAGTTTCAAATTTTCAGAAATCTATAGATTTGAGAAGTGTGCACGTATATATGCACATGTACACACTTACATGTTTTTGCTCTGAAAGAGAAAAAGTCAAACTATATTTTTCCCTGTATGGCCAACAACAACAGCTCGCTCGTCGATTGCGTCGGGGCCTACAGGGTTGGCTTGGTCGCTTTGATTTACTGTCCCCCACTGAAAATCAGTTATATAACTGAGTGGGTAGTCTCTAAATACAATTTATTTATTTTATCTTATCAAGCTGAATATTTTTAGTCCGATAGGGGTACTTTTCTGGTACTCACTCCTTGTCTAGTGTACAATGTTGGTTGGTTTCCATGATGTTTTCGATAAGAATAAAAAAAGATAACGCGAAGTAATTACAAAAATCCATGCCTCAAGCTGTCATCGAACACCCATTTCTCACACAGCACATTTTAGTATCGGCTTGAAGGTTCCAATATGGCCGGTGCCAGATATTCCCCCCCACCCCCACCCCTACCCCCGTCTGGTGAGAAGCAATTTTGGGAGGGACCACCAATAAAGAAACAGGGGTCTGGGGTTTGCCTCCGAAATGTTTGGTGGCAATCTGTGCTTTCTAGAGCAGCAGAATGTACAAAAGATAATTTTTAGATTCACAATAAGAAAAACAGGGTGGATACATGGGGGGTGAGCGGGCATACCCACCCCTGGCATGGCACCGGTCAGGGTATATGTCAAGCCGCCACTGGCACATTTATTTCAGTATACATTATTCAGTTTACTCAGTCCAACCGACAGTGTTGGCTCGGGCGCTAAGCGCTCGATTCTGATTCGGGAGGTTTCGGGTTCGAATTCCGTCAAGTCCGACAATCCTGACTGAAGTTTTTTTCTTGTGTTTTCCTCAGTCGTTAACCTCGGACATCCCTTCACAATTGTCTTATCCGCAATATACCTAGTTACCCTGCAGCGGGCATCCTAAAAAAGTTCGCCTCGATATTCAACTTCTTGAATACCAACCTTTATAATACATAACCTGTGTTCATCTCTCCCGAAGCATTTTATAAACTAACTTTGTCTTTCATATCAGTATCAGACCAGTATAAATAAGTATCATCATATTCATGCCTTCATGCCTGCACTCATCTATATATATATATATATATATATATATATATATATATATAGGTATAATATATATATTTTCTAAACATTCCAACCGGATTTAAATCGTATTCTCGTCGGATACATAATGAAAACGTTAAAATGTACATGATGCAGTAATTGCACAATGCATTTACTTTTTTTTAAATTATTCACTAAAACTATTAGAAATGTATTTCTTACTTTATTACTTCCATATATAAACTTGTGGGGTTAAATTATAAAATCAACACTTTAGAATAACCATGAACTTGGCAAACCGCTCTGTAGTCAACAAAGATATTTTTTAGTGAAAATTACCAAAATCTCACAATTTCAACGAAACATAATAATTATAAACTTTTGTCCTTGACTGTACCTCGGCTTGCTACACACTTAAAAATAATCTTTTTTATCAGTAAACCCACACTAGAGTGAGTGAGACAGAGAGAGAGATAGATAAGGATGTCATCTGCTCGGCTAGTTGAAGGTGTTTTGGGTGCACCTGCACTAACTGTTTGCGTGGCCTTCTCTTCTCTCGCCTCGCTCACCGACACATGTGCAAAGGCTCGATAACATGTTATTATTGGGTCCCTTTCATTTGGCCACTGGCTTGAGAACTATGATTCCTGATGGAGTTATGAAGGATGGATTCTGGTGGTGCTATTAGGACAATTAGTCACGAATAAAGACATCAGTAGACATTTCACATTTATTTTATTTATAAATATTTTGCATCAATTTTTTTACAATATCAACTTATAAAACATGCCGTTAAAACATGTTCAAAATGATTATTCCTATAGCAAGAAATGAACTCGTTGATATAATATGTAACTTTGTTTAGTTGACAAGTAAGAGTCTATGAACAGTATACTTAACAATTAATAATTAATTAACAATTACATTGAATCAGTCAGGAAAAATCAACAAAATTAAATATAGAATTTTGAGTGTTAACCAAGTCCAAAATCATGAAAATCGTTACTTTTTTGCTGCACTATCTAACTATTTATTTAAAAGTGTGATTTTAGAACCCATAACAATTGAAATAGGACCATAAAATTGCAACCTATCGGAATATTATGTTAGATGTATTGGTATTGTGTAAGAATCAAATGAAATAAACAATGTTTTAAAAAATTACATGTTCGTGCTCATAGTGGGCATACTACGGAATTGCCTTTCCTATGACTGTTCATACAACATTGGAGAGCATATCGTTGCCTTTCCTATGACTGTTCATACATCATTGGAGATACCTTATAAATTTGATTATTAACATTGCTTTCTTAAACCGATAGGAGTAGCTCGTGCTCTACACGTTGGACTCCACTATTAGGAAGATATAGCTGACGTCACCGGTGGGCTAGTTTTAGCCAATCAGCGGCCTCTAATTTAAAATACTGATCACTCATTGGCCCGCCGATGCAACCAGACCAGCATCTGCATTCTTCGACGGAGCAACTATAGCCGTTTTGATACCCGCCACCAGAAATACCAACTGACACTTTTCCTTCAGGATCCTGAAAACGTGACCTTTTCAGTTACAATAGTCAATGTATTTATTTATTTATTTATTTATTTATTTATTTATTTATTTATTTATTTATTTATTTATTTATTTATTTATTTATTTATTTATTTATTTATTAATTAATTAATTAATTTATTTATTTATTTGTTTGTCAATATATCGTTAACAGGGCAGAGCCCCACCAGTAACGTATAATAGATAATAATACATTTTGTTCGCTCTTGCCAAGTATATAGCCTGAAGAGAGCAAAGCTTATAATTTAGGTGAAAATAGCGTTTTTGACTATGGTATTTTTTTGAAATAAAGGTTTGACAATAACTGCGATTATTAGGCGTATACTAGATGTATAGTATGATCATTCCAATCCAGTTGATTTTAGTTCAATCCTTATATTATGGTTAAATTTTAGAATTACAAGGAAACCTCGTACACAAGCATTTGAAGGTTGGTACAAAATTTAATCCTTCAAAATGAACGTTTTCAAAATGAACGCACTCGATGTTCAAAATCAAAATGTTATTTTACGTATTTCAAATTATTACCTCGGTTTTTACTTTATTTTCTTCATAAAATGAGTTAGTTATTTAGGTTTCAGGGCATTAGTGTAAATTTCTTTATGAACCTAATTCCCTAAAGGCCTGAAATATTTCCATATAACGATAGATTTTAACTGTAAAACGTAATACACAAATATTTAAAATAACATTATTTCCCCGTGTAGTAGGCCTAAGCAAGTGTGAATGCGACCGGCGTAGAAATGTGTGCATGGCCGCAAGATACTTAGGCACACGTACGTCGCCGTTTCTAGGTTAAATAATATGTCGGCACTTGTCTTTTGTAGAACTCGTATGCTGCTTTCTCCACGTTCTCCAGTCCTCTCCTCCTCGTAGGCTATGCACAGTGAATGTTAATACACACCTGTCCTGACTTAAAGTCATCATAACTTAGCAAATCCAAGAGCGAGAAAAATCATGTCCGTACGACATATTCTATAGAAGGATGTGAGTTAGGGCCGTCTAGGTAGAGTTTATAAAATATGTGTTATTTGCTCTTCGTCGTCTTCGAATAGCGGCAAACATGTTTGTCGCCGTTTGGCTTGAGAGTTTTTTTTGTTAACACATCCTGTCGACTTATTCCTGTTTCTAATGCTGAAGGAATGGGGTTCGATTCCCCGTTATATATTTTTTTTCCAATTTCTGGACTTGATACTTGATAATATAGCGTTTTGTGCTATATAGATGCTCTGCCCGGCAAATATATAATCACCAACCCAACAAAGTCCTTATTTTTACTTTTGTTCGTAAATATGTTTATTAGCTGAACATAGTAAAAATAGTTTTTATATGAAAAATCCAAGTCGGATTGTTTTAATTTAATATTTATGACATACTTTTGAGAAGAAAATATAAGGATATCCAAGTAAAAGTGATTCAAAGGTGAATTTAAAAAAAATGATGCATGAAACGCTATAAAATGCTTAGTTTGTTTAAAAAGTAAACGGTCCAAATATTCAAGAACTAAGCGTATTTTTACGATACATGTTGATTGTTAGACGGTCGAAATAAATGTAATTTGCATATATCCAAGAAATAAACATACTTAGAGAATTGAAACCAGGTGGCTACTCATTCTGCATAATTTATCTGAATCTACATTCTAAAAATAAATTTTCAAATAAAAACTATACAAAATAAATAAGTAATACGAGCTTTGTTTCTGTGGCCTGTGGCTTAGAGGACTGAGAGTGGCCTCCCAACAAGGGGGACGTGGTCACGTGGGTTCGATTCCCGGATGAGCCGTATACCATCTAAACATTACAGTCGCCTAGTAAACCGACAGATGTAACTCAAGCGTGATGAGACTGATTCGAGATTCATCTTCGTTCGATACCGTGGCCGTCAGGCCATTCCTAACTGAAAGTCGTTTCCATGGCTCTTCATAATTTTCCTAGCTTTAAATACCTAGTTTGACACGACACGAAGAGGCACATGCATTACACCCTGGAAAATTTTAAATTTAGTCTCTTAGTATGACGACACTTATTTTTTTATTTCACTCGAAAGAAACATATATTATAAACTGTATGGGACTTGACAACAGCGGCCAGAATTAAATCCATAGGGCGGAATAGAAAATTTCACTGACATTTCTTGTACATCTGCCTTGTTACATTCTATTATTAATCCAATCTGCAGGATAAACAAGTAAATGAGTATCAATTTTTTTAAATCGATCTTTGGTTGGTTATCGCTCACTCGTCGATTGCGT
This sequence comes from Sweltsa coloradensis, assembly GCA_024449915.1. Classification (NCBI taxonomy): domain Eukaryota; kingdom Metazoa; phylum Arthropoda; class Insecta; order Plecoptera; family Chloroperlidae; genus Sweltsa; species Sweltsa coloradensis. The sequence goes on from JAMZAV010002505.1 coordinate 67,511, forward strand.
CGGGGCCTACAGGGTTGGCTTGTGTCCCCCAATGAAAATCAGTTATGTGACTGAGTGGGTGTTTGACTCTGAATACGGATTTATTTATTTATTTATTTATTACATGTGAATAAACTTGTACAATTACTAATGTCAAAATATACTTCCAGCTACCACAGCAGATTTTCAACACTTATCGCACATCAGTAAGAAAATACAGATTTATTGGTGTGTTTTTGTCATTTTTTACCTAATCTTATACTTGAAAATTGAATACATTTTAAATATATTTTCTAAAATCAATTTATAGAAAAGTGTTATGATAGGTGCTTTCCCATTTCATTATTACTTAATTATGGAAAATGTCATACAATCTGACTGAAATCGGCAGATAAATTTGAAACCTGGTATAACGAGCATTTAATATATATGCTTCAATAACAACTTTCCTCTCGGTTGTCTGCCCAATATGCAATGTGTCCAATAAGGACAGTTGATCTCTTTCTCATACCCTCGATGACCGATGTCCCCCCCCCCCCTAATAAAAAACCTGCGGTTGTCCATGAAGTGAATTTACGACACAGCTACCACTTTTTCCGTTATGACGTCGCATTTCGAGATTGATTCGAGTGAGGGAACGCTATTCCCCCCCAACCTCCGGTCAGGCCATTGCGGTCACACTCACCGTCCACAAGAGTCGGGAACGCGATTTGCAACCGGACAAGGTTTGGTATTTGAAATGCATTTCCATAAAATATGTATGGTACGTGGTTTGCGTATTTATTCATTTTAATACACATGATGTTTTTCAAAAAACAAATATTTCAAAACATACATTGATGGATGAAAGAAGAGGGCAACACACATTACACATAAAACTGAAACAAATTGTTAAAAACAACATTCAACAATGAAAATAATTAATTTTGTTTCAGTTACACATGTTTAAATTTGATACATATTTGATTCTGTTTATTTATTATTCAAAATTGATTTGATTTATTCGAACGTTTATATTACATCAATACACAGTATTAGGTGAATTTTCACAATAAACAAGTCAATTATAATATAAAGTAGCTGTAAGAACTTTCATTAACCATTTTTAATAGAACTAAGGCTATTAGACCGCGTTTTTCTAGTTTCCCAAATATGCTACCAAGTCAAATTAATATAATGAATGGCTTTGAAACCTGGCTCTAGTAAAAAATCATAACTATTTTTCCAAATTTTTCTGAACGGGCACACGGCAAATATCGTGTAATTTCGAACTTCAATTCGCCCAAGCACACACAATTGTGTTTTTGTGAAATTAATTTTCAACTGGTTTTCTAGAGAACTGAGAGAAAAAATATTTTTTTACAATTGTCTTTCCTGCGAATTTTTTCGTTTGGCGGTATTTTGTACCAATTTGTACCGCCAAACGAAAAAATTCGCAGGAAAAAATTGTTGCAAAAAATCTTTTCTCTCTCAGTCAGCCTCTAGAAAACCAGTTGAAAAATGTCACAAAAACACAACTACCTACGTTGAATGGTGTGCTTGGGCGAATTGAAGTTTGAAATTATTTTGAAGAGGCGATATTTGCCGTGTGCCCGATCAGAACAAATTTAAAAATAATAGTTTTGATTTTATAATCGAGCCATGTTGCAAAGCCATTCACTATATTTTGACTTGGTAGCATATTTTGGAAAATAGAAAAACGCGGTCGAATAGCCTTAAGAAATTTCAAACGTTTGATGTATATGAATTAAATGATATGTAACAAGTAACTTTTATCAATATTTATTGCTCAAGTCAACACAATTCATTATAAGGTGGATCGTACAATACATAGGCTAATCAAATACTTAAGCATCGTATTAACACTCTGGTATCGCTGTTCTTAAAGTTGTTTTACATTAATGCTGCAATAATTATGAATACTAATTAAATGTATGGTCGTGTTTCAACATTCATTTATAGTTTGTAATCTTCTAAGTCCTAATTGTCATTTGTGAGCACGTTATAATGACTCGTAAAAATGAAAATGAAACATGTTGAATATGAAATCGTCAGAATAAGCGATTAGCTATATCTGAATAAGAAATACATCCTAGTCAATTTAAGCCAAAGGACATACACACATATTACATAGTACAGAGAGAACACTAAATGGGCCTAGACGAGAAAAAATACATTTAACAAAAGTCAAAACCCTTGTTTCTATGCGATGTGCTTTGTTCATGTTTAGTTTATTTTTCAATTTAGTTTTTCTTTCAAATATCAACCGCAGATTATAGAACTACGTGCTACGAAAAATCTGGGTCTACAACCTTATTGCGATTTGTAAAAACTATTTTGTTCCCTTAATCCTTGAACAAGAAAAGAGAGCACCGGTGTAATTTATAGTAGGCCTATACACGTTCTTTTAAAATATTCATCGACATATAAGCAGTCTGGTGACATGAATCATTAAAAAAGTGTAGGTTGGCACAAATGTGCAAAGGTAAAGGCAAACTTTTCGATGACTAGTCATTTGCGTCCAGTGAACTCTATCCTCATGCTGACGTATTCACACGTGCCGGACACAAAATGGCGGCCAAAGATTCGTCTGACTGAGTTTTATACTACGTCACTCATTCTCACATCCTTCCGGAACGTACAAAGCAGATTTCAAGTCCAGCGGAACTCATGAGGGGTCCGACTTGTCACCACTATTATTCAAGGTATATTTCAAACTGTTGCGAATGAGTTTCTCGTTCGCCGTCCTGTTCAGTTTTCTTGTGCTTATCGCAACAAGGGCATTAGAGCGTGTGCAATTCCATTCTTTGTTTTAGTATGGGAAAACTTCAAGATACAGAATCGTGCTAAACTTGCAGTTGAAAAGACAACTTTTATTACTTTTATGGCGTTCGGAACGTTGCATGTCTCACCCACTATAAAATAAAAACGCAAGCGACATAAATAATTATGTTTCTTTATTATTTGGCTTATAACTTGCATGCAACATTAATTTTATTTCTTACAAATGAAGATATTAAAAACTCTCATTTTTATAATCCTCCATTATTTTCTTTTTTCCTATAGATAGATATTGGTCCATTCGTGAGAAATTTAAATTAAATTTGATGAATAGGCAAGCGGAGAGTTTAAAAAAATATTGACGTGAACCAATTTCACTTGCTTGCAATTAGAAAAGTTGTTATGCCTAGGTAACACGTAATTTTTTACTTAAATTTGGGGTAATTAATAAAAAAATTAGTACAAAATTGTCTATATTTCATTTGATGAATACAAACGTAGTCAGTAGTTGACACTGCAATGTGAATGTCTCAATATGGAACTTATTTTAGTTTTTAGTTTTGGTGTAATTTCCACCTAGAACAGGGCACTTCTGGGCAAATATTTTTTCTTGTCGTTTGTACCATGCAGTTTTATTCGATTATTTTCTTGGCTTGCCGAATTGGTGTGGTAAATTAAGGGCATTTATTTTAATAATCATTGAACGAAGGGCAGATTGCTCGTGTACGATGATATTTGATCATGATTCGATAAAGTGGCCGAATCACTGCTTAGTTCATTACAAATATATTTTCATGGTTTCTAAATGTATTGTTATCTTTCACGTCTAACATATTAGTTCCTGTTTGATTATTAATAAATCTGGACCACAATAATACAATTTCAATGGATATTTATTAGTTTTTAAGGCTTTCGTGTTCCGAAGTATTAGAATTCCAATGTAATACAAAACAGAGTTCCAATCCAAAAATCTAATCTCCCAATCTTCCCCTTATATATTATATCACTACACTTTGTTCTAACATCTTTTAGTTGTGTAGATGGGTGTTTCCACCATTGCACTTGGCCATCACAGAATCAGCACCGGCCTTCAGAGCTAAGCACATTAATTTAAATTAATTTAAATTCTAATAATTAAATACAATCTATCATGGGAGTTCTATTATTATTTATTCCAAAATGTCACCGTCCACGGTGGCACATACGATTAGGGCTCTGGTTCTTCATCGTATGGCTTTACGAGGACGTGGGTTCGAATCCCGCATAAGACATGGATTTTTTGTAGCCTAATCGTCCTTCATCGTCATCTAACACCACTCATCGTCTCGAATAGCCTTAGTGCATTAATAAAGACGTTCAGCAACAAAAATAATTATTAAATCATCCGAAATGTACTCCAAAATATGTATAAAATTAATAATACAACATATATCAGTTTTGTTTGACCATGGTTTAATGATGTTAGTGAGAATAAGGGCAAGCCTCATATCACATGACATGGCTGTGTCTCACTTCTATTGGCTTAAAAGTAATTAATTATCAACGTGGTCCTACGTGTTATTACTATCTGCTAGTGGTACTACCTCTAGGCGAATGTGATATGAAGGTAATGGCGACCCAACACGGACCGACCGTGCCTACAACACCACGCCGGCCGAGCCTGGCACAACGCCCGCCAAAGATTATACCTCTCTCCTCGGTTACATCTCGCGTGTTTTACTTCCTCTGTTGTTTCGGCCTTTCTCTCATCCCTTTTGTTGGGTTTCGTGGATGATGAGTCGACATAATTTGTTAAAGTGTAGGCAATAACACAGGGCACGGTTTTTTGCCCGCACTTGGTCTCCAGCTGTCGCTGCTCGTTGGATTAGTGAAGGGGAAGGAAGGGTTGACTAATTGTACTTGGCTACAATTTAAAAATTGATATGAAGGTCAGAACTTAAATTTTTAATTGGTAGCTAGAATCATGCCATAGTCTTTATCATTCTCATAAGCTTGTTGAGTGTGTTGATATTTAAGGGATTTTGGAAAACAACTAAAAATATTTTCTTTACCACAATTATGCACTTAGTGAAAAATTAGCTCTTCATATAAATTATAGTTACGTATATAACCAAAATTATATTATGTAAATCAGTTTTAAAATTGTGCCTTTTCACGGCAAATCCGTCTTACTCTTATGGATGTAGTATAGAACGCCATCCACGCGAACATTTATCATAAATACATTAAATGTATCGAGTACGTATATTAAAACGTAAATCTATCGATCTATGCACGATAATGTATTCGTGTATTGACATCTGAAAATGTATATTTTATAGATTAAAACTTAAAACTTTGTGTTTAAGTTAATGAAAAATGGAATAATCTGCTTACATTGTCATATTTCATAATTTACAACATAAAGAGTTTACAGATTTGACAGACAGACAGAATGTACTTTATCTGATTCTCTAAGGCATATTGGATGGGATTATGCATGGTAGGGGTAAAATTACATTTCAATAGCCATAAAAAGCAAACAAAGCCATTTAAAAGCCATATTTAATCCCTGCCGAGCGAGTTTCCTATCACCGAGATGTGAGATTTTAAAACAATCTTATTTTTTTATATTTTACAAACGTAATTAAATCAAAACAAATCCGCCATTTTGGTTAACATGAATCTTGATGCTACAATGTTACGGCTAGGAATACATAATAATATGTGGTTAATTGAGTAAATAAACATTTTAACAATTCATGTTAGCTCAATCAAAAACTTACATTGAAATGCGGGTCTTTATGTTAATTAAACAATTTAAGTTTCCATGTGAAAATAAAATAAAGGTTGGTCAATACAAAATTTGTAATAGACTTATGCTTACTTTATAAACAGATGTAACATCACGTTTAATGGGAAACAAAAATTACATTCCAAATAAAGATTGTTGTATAATTACCAAAATGAAATACTTTATTTTCCAGGTGTATCTTCAAAATCAGCTATGTATTTCGTTCATCTTTATTCTCGCTTTTGACCACGTTTTCCAATTTAAATACATAATACAAATTTTCCAACAATATTATGCGTTGTGGGTCCAGTGATCATAATTTCGGCATTCATTTTTGTTGATTTTTGTATTCTTCAATATTCATTGCTTGTAAATGTTATGTGTATTATTATTTTATTGTATAGTTAGTTTATATCATCGTAATGGTTGAAGGCTTTGTAGTTTGTACACTCATTGAATTGACCGTCCATAGGTTCATTTCTGGCCGTAAGTGAAAAAGGAAACCTAAGTTTATCATAATGGTTTATTATGAGTACACAAATTACGTAGGCCTAAATATCTTAGTTGCCAAGGACATCGAATCCAAAATTCTGTTCAATTGTTTGACAAGTTTAGTTTGCATCATCATCGTCACATTTTCAAATGTTCAATACATGTGCTTTTGAATAAGGTGTCAAATCTCTGCCCTTTTATGCAAGAGTAAAGCATTTTCCTTATTAATACATTCCAGACAATACCATTTTGCATTTTCTATTAATTGAACAAAGAAAAATAAGCTTACAATTTGCATAGACATAATAATAATAATAATAATAATAATAATAATAATAATAATAATAATAATAATAATAATAATAATAATAATAATAATATTAACCGTTTTCAAAAGTGATATTACGTATTATAATAAATATGGGATAAGTATAGGACTGAGGTCTTTGTGGACCGCTTTATAGGTTATGAACTTATGAACCATCAAAAGGTACAAGAAGACGTATACAAACATGAATTTTACTGTAGCCAAATTGATTAGTTTCTTGTGGACAAAATATTTATCAAACTCTACTATTCCTTACTTGCTATTGTGCCGAGTATATTATTTTTCGTCTTCCTCACCAATGAGATAGTAATATTTCAACACAATATCGGTTAGAGAAACGTTAACTGCGGTTAACTGCTCTTGCACACGTGTTTTGTATTTATTAATACATGAAAGAAGATAATTAATTTTGGGTTTCTCTTATTTTGTGTAACGCAAACAAATAAAAGATGCAATAAAGCCTACCTATCAACAACACATACATCTAATAAATAACATGGAACGGAGTGAATAATGTGAATAAAGAAATACGTTTGTATCAACTCACTCAGTTTCAAAAATGATTTTTATAAACATGGTTGTATTTCATGAAGTTATTTTATAAACGAACTTATAAGGGCAGCTGTTGCGCCCTAAAAATGCCAAAACTCACTGTGGATAATAGAATTTGGAAATGATAACTTCGTTTGATATGAGACACATTTTTCTAATGCCTATCAAAACATAATGTAAACATGAATCATGATGCTGGCTGATACTATATCGATACAAGTACAACCAATTCTAAACGTAATAAATAATATTCATATGTTATTTATTTGGTAATGGGTAGTCTATAAATCGAAATAATGCCCTGTCAAAGTTGTGAACTATAATAATAGTGCTGAAGAGTATTTTATGGTCGTCGTGTGCGTGCGTGAAGAATCTCCAATGAATACCTCTAACAATAGACTCAGCCAGATAAGAATAGGTCGAAGATAGAAAGAGGAAACACCAATAGTTAAATATAAGTCTTGCAGCAGGCCCTTGATTAGTAGAAAGATGGTACGGTAGACTTTTCTTCTACTTTTATAAGTAATAGGAACTTCACCTGTTTTCCGCGGACAAAACCAGACGCATTATTTAACGTGGCAGTTAACACGTTTTGTTTTATTTTACTTGGCAAAGGAACACGTTACTTCGGGTATCTTTAGTTAGTTAGGCAAGTTGAATTTAATTATGATTACAATGTGAATATATTTTGAATAATTAATTCTTTGATTTCTTTGAAAACGAATAGGAAGATCATTTAAGACACTTTTTTTAAACAATACCCTACATGTTTCATTACTCCAATTATTAGGCTAAAATGAATTTGCATAATACATAAATCTCGTATTGGACAAAACCCATTATTTTAACGAGCAAAAATGGAAATTATCCCGTAACTGTTATTGATGTGATGAGCATCCGTGTTAATGATGCTAATTTACATGTTATTAGGCCTAGGGATTAAAGTGGTAAATAATTTCTGTTTCTCGCTGAGTCTTGACACTAACACCTGAAATAAACAAGAAACGAGAAGAACAGGTGTCACCCAGTTATCAAACATGCCATGTTCAATCAATTGTATTAGCATTACCAGTGGTATAAATATAAACCCACTGACAAAGGCAACCAACAACTTATAGGATCTCTCATTAGCACAAACTCATTTATTGTGACAGTAAATAATTCAGGGGACCTTCCGGTCAATATACAATACATACTCTTAATTAAATATTTTAATACGAGTGCTTTACAATCTACCTATTTAGGCGTATCATATAAATAACAACCAAGCATTAATGAGGCAGAGTCACTAGAATCGTGATGGGCATCGATTAACCGGAACTGCTTGTTTAATTTTAATTAATCAATCGATAACACACATTGTGACATCAAAAGTTGAATGGCAGTTGAGGAACTACGAGAAAAAAATTCTTTATACATGTAGACAATAATGATTACATTGTTCTGAATGTGGATTCATTTTATTACTTGATGCATTAGAAATAGTGTACACTTGTTGACTCATCTGGATTATTTTATTTCTAAAATTCCAATACTGAAAAGTTTAAATCATGTTGTCATTCAAGTTGGCATTCAACGTTCTTGTAGTTCTTTATTAATTAACATCTACCATATTCTATATTCAGTCAGTTATTAAAACTGATTGATGATCTTTTGGGGTGAGAAAAACTACAAAATTAGTAATTCTTCAAACATTTTCGTACACGATTTTTTTGTCCAAAGCGTTGTCTAGAGACAGGGCAACGATTTAGCTAAATCACTCGTAACAATGTACCTTGTTTAAAGACTAGGTAGTGTAATAAAGAACAGTGTTTTCAGAAACGTTCTCTAATGACTTTAAACATTTATCAAGAAACGTAGAGTTGTTTATTTACCTTGAAGAAAAATAACGAGCTCACAATGGCTGCATTTTCTTTATTAGCAATGAAAAACAGCGGAGTGTTGGGAGGTAGGGATATCGTTAATACAATAATGAGGCTCTGTGTAAACTGAGTCAGCCTATTTGCTTAGCTCGAGGAAAAACAACCTATCTACATTTCCAGGAGTTTTGAGCAAATATGTTCTCTATAAACGCAGAGGAGCAGACCCTATTCTAATTGGTTGAATAAATTGCCACCTCTTAAAACAATACTCTACCTTCATGTGTATATATATTTACTAGATGGATTTATGTGCTGCATTTCAAATATGCACATTATGTTGCATTCTGTGATCACAATGGAAATAATGAAGGCTTTATTGTTTGGTTTACCATATTTCACACGCACATTCACAGTTCCGTAAAAGTTTTTTATGATTTTATTATGGTTATTAGGAGTTGTAAAATAGCAATTAGAAAAGCGTAATTATAGTACGACTACTATTTGTGGATAATAAGGTAAATGGATCAGTTATTTTGCCCGCAGGCCTTATATGCATCGCCAGGGACAGCCTGTAGCTAGGCCTAATTCATTTCGTTCCAAGTTTAATTGTTGAGCCTACGGGATGTTTAAAACTTTTCCTTCCTCATTTTCCTAGAATAATATTGAATGCTTGCATAAACGTTACTGGAAGTGGATTGTTAGTATTTATTTACCAACACAAAGGATAGGGCATTACAAGCGTCATTTTGCCTGTTACCACATGTTTTATTGTAGACGTTTCTATTGAAACAGAACTGAACACAGGACCTATATACATGCAACATTCTGCCATTAAGAAATATTAACAATTGTTGGGAATTAATTCGGACAACGATCCACATACAAAATATATAAATGTATTTTTGTTTTTTTACATCTCTATTATGCATGTCATGCAATGCCTATTAAAATTAATAACAAATTTAATTCTACACCATTTTAAAGTTATGCATTGCTTTCATGTGTTCAATTCAAACCATTTTATTAACAGATGGAGCTGAAAAATAAGATATCATTGTTGTTGAAGTCTCTATTACGTGCATTAATAGCTACACTATAAACTTGATGCTAACAAGCAAGAAGCAAGTACTCGTTTAATGTTGGCCTACCAACCATAGATAAAGTAAGTAATTTCCGTGTAGATGTTCAGTTGACTGCCGAATTGTTGTAGATACTGCCAGATGAAGTTCTCGAGATGTTGTAGATACTGTATTGATGTTAGTACGGCAAAGCCAAGAGCACGGTATGAAGTTCCTACTTCAGTTTAAGCACGTAGGAACTCTATACCTCGCTAGTGGCAGATACCATCATAGATAGTTGAAGATCTTCGGATACCATCATCGCAGATAGTTGATCTTCTACCATCGATGAGAAGGTTGTCTATCTTCGATGTTGGGTGCGCCGTTACCATTTTGTAAGTCTCACCATTACAAATATTATAATAAACCTAATGATGATTATTGACATGATGATTTTATTTTACCTTCCTGGACCCGACCATCGACTGTCTATATTAATTTTATTTATGCATTTACATTATGTATTTACAAATAACGTCCATTCATGGTTTCAAACATAGACGATGGATATTTCCTTATTATAAAACACATAACATCTGGAAATAAATCAATTATAAATAATTGTAAATAATCATACCTAACTTAACTAGGCATGCTATTATTAAAACTGACAGACACACGCGTAATAGGCATGCCCATCCCTTATCAACGTCTTGCTGTTTTATGGGGGTAGTTTAGTGTCGTCACGGAATTCTAATGGTGGCTCATTCCACCTTGAATACATTAACCTAAAATTAGATTTAGAAGGGGAGTGCAGAAAGTAATCAATCTGCCACTTACTGACACTGTAGCCTACTAGGAGTTTGACACAGTTCTATGGAAACGTTAATTACTTTAACTACCCCCCCCCCCCCTCTTGCTTTAAGCGTAATGTACAGCAAACCCCTAAAAAATTAACTCAATTAACTCTAAGATGTGTTAACAATTATATAAGGCAGTGTTAAAAGTTCACATTATAAAAAATGATTATTACTGAAGAGCAAATAAAAGCTTTTGACTTCGGTAAACAGAATTAGATTTCTCAACGGCGCTGTCTTTGAAGTTGCTGGCTTTCGGGGAGAGTTTACACGTGAAAATCAACCCCTAACTCAACTGTAAAGATCTTGACACACCCCACACACCCACCTCTTGTAATTTTATTCGTTTTGTGTTGTCGTTTGGTTAGTTTTCTTTCTACCGTTTCTTTTCTGAAATGCGAAGTTGAACGTGAAAATTTCAATTGAATGGTTGCTATGGCATTAAGGATCAAGTGAGGGCAGAAGAAGATGGGGAATAAGGGAGGGCGTTAAGGGGGGAAGAACATCATCCGTGCATCTGTTAGAAAGAACAGAGACAAGGCTTGAACTTCTAACTAGAAGATTACATATTGCTTCTAGATTAGCTGCTGAAATATAACAGACCATCTTTCATTTCTCACTTAGCCACACATACTCTTGCATGTTTTTTTACTTTTAACTTTTTATGCTTACGAGCTTTTTACACGTTACGAAATTGACATTGAGATTGAGATATTACATTTTTTAACCATTCTATATAGTGGTTACATTTTTTCACTATTCACTGAGAAATACCTTGCTAGTTATATATACGAGGATTGCTGTATAGATAACACGAACAAGTCTCCAGATTGCATCTGTTTTGAGGGCGCGACAGCTGCTCTAATTCCAGTCTACAATGACGACATACGACATTTGTTGGATTTACTGCATCGCCATAGATTCTAGCATGTCTCTTGTAGCAAGACTAGAGATAGAGATTGATTTACTGTAAATTTTCAACTCATATCACCGGTTATGAATTAAGTGGAGTGGAAGTGGAGTGAAAATATGCATCAAAAGAGGCGGGAGGAAGTTGGGGGGGGGGGAGAAGGAAAGTCGAGGTTATTATTTAGGCAGAAGGAATTTTTCATAGCCGAGGAATGTGGCTAATCCCTATATGATTGAGGGGACACGCCATGTTTGTGACGTAACGTTAAGAGTCTGGTGGGAGAGGGATTGTCAATTAGTTAACCTTGGCCCCGCTTGGCGCTGTGAATTTTCAAGTTTTATCTTTCCCCTCTCATGCCCTCCCCTCTTCCCCCTCATCTCCTGAGCCCAGATCCACGCGGTAACTTCGCAGCATCCTAATTTCAACCGAGGGCGTTCCGCCCTTGTCCCATGTGGGATAAGATACTAGTACGGGTAAAAATTAATAATGAAAAATTTAACCTTTTTGAAATACCGACAAAAAACCTATTACGAAACCGTTCGGTTCTGTACGAAATTCACTATAAATTGAAAAAAAAATCACTCTAGGAAAAAAATGTTATTTACAATCAATTAAGCTTACTACATGCTACCCGATTTATAAAAAGAAGGGGGTCGGTATCCTGTGGTCGTATATTATAAAACATACACCTGTACGAAACGAAGCCTGGTCGGAAATATTGCTCAACTTCCAGCTAACCCATCAAGCTAACAACGTTGGAAATAGAAACGTGTTCGTTTTTTTTTATAAACACGAAAATTGTATTTGTCACGATTTTAAATTCAGTAATGATAGGTTTTTTTACAAACTTCCTAACAAGGTACACTATCAGGCAGGAGGGTATTGTGGTATTTTCGTGTCTCTATGGGCTAATCATGAACGAACGCTTTACACAAATATGGAATATCAACGGAGGGAAACAGTCCCATGATAACACACCGTATCGCTTCTTTGTTTGAGGGGCTTGATATTTTACGCTTTACTGCCCCCATTTTCTTCGCCAGCAATTCACTTGTCGTGAACAACAATCAACATAACCTCACGGTTAACAAACTCGAAACTCTAAAAGAAAACCGTCCTTCCGTCGTAGAATTTGTGATTCTGAATTAATGTTTAAAAATATATTTTCTTTCTCTTTGTCTTCTCTTTCCATTCTGTGTGTGTTTGAATCCTTCTATAAATTCGGTCAATATGTCAAGAATGAATATATGTATGTTTGAAACGAAATCGAATCGACTTGTCTTTGGCTGACACGGAGAGATGGAGATGGGTATCTAGATTCTCTTAAATCTTCATTGCATATAAAACATATCGAAAGCGAATGGTCTTCGCCCCCTCCCCCTCCCATTTCGACCCCACCCCCTCCCTACCACTATACTTATGACGTCAGAAAGAAGAGAAATCTAACATGCAAGCCTCACCCACTGAAAAAGCATAAATGTTAAAAGTTCCAAAACTTCCATGACCAGTTTTACAATACTTACAATTTATTGCCTTGCTGTTCGATCACATATATTTTACAACACCGATTACAATCGTTGATTCCAGTAGCTGCCCCTAATCTTGTAAAGAAGCAAACGCAAGGCACAAGGTAGGCGGAGGCCCACTAATGTTTCAACGTAACACGGAATTATAGGCCAAAATACTGAATCAACTCAACACAAAATTATCGTCCTCTACAAAACTTGACAAAATTTTGAAAAATAAAAATCCACACCACTTTTTATTGAGTAGAGTTATTTTCCAATTTATCATTTGAATAGTCGATTACGAACTAAAACTGTTAATAAAACAAAACATTCCACAAATTAATTATTTTCATGCAACATTACTTGTAATTTCAGATAAAAGAGCTTTGTTTTCACGGAATGCATTTCTTGTAAGAGTAACGTTTCGTTTTATAGTTTTCGATAACGGTTAGTGTTGGTCGGTGCTGTAGGGAGCTGGCTTGCCAAAGATCTGACATGCAGCCTGTTCTTCTCCGAGCACCGTCCAAACCATTAGGCCTATTTATATCGCTGTCCTCACCCTCACTCTTAGCTCAATCAAGGCGAAAGCTATTCTAGCATTCTGTCCGTACCTCAGAACAAGAAATTCATGTTACATTGATCACGTTTTCTTAAAATTACATCAAAATTTAAGTCAATTGTTGTATGTAATTGATTTGTTTGATCTAAATGTATAGAAAAGTTCTATGAATCTTGCCAAGATGTCGAAAACTTTAGGCACGTCCAATTCTACATAATTATTATTCTAATTCAATATATTTGTCAAAATATTAATTTTACTAAGCCAACGCCACAGCGTCTTCCAAAATGAGTGTATAGACCTAGATCAGTTAGCTAATTTACATCCATGAAATTTCGTCCCCCTTTATCTAAACCCATTCACTAATTTTCAATGCAAAACGCATCAACTGTTTTTGCTTCGATTTTTTTCCCTCGACCATCCGTTCTTCAATAATTCATCACTGCCAAATATAAATCGTGACACTACCACATGGGGACATTTCCAACGGCTAAAATTTAAATAATCACCATCTTGTTATTTAACATTTACTCGAAACGACATACCTGCACGTGGTTGGTGCTATAAACGACGCCATCTTGTAATGTAATGGTAAACCTAACTAACCTATAAACTTCGACCCAATAAAACAAGAATAGCCATAATTTTGCTTCGCCAACGAATTGGTTCTCCTCGACCACGCATAAAGTTTGAAAACATTCCCGTTTACAACATAAATCGTGGCAAACACAACTTGCTTGGAATAGGGCTGGTCATCTATCAATAATGTTATTCACGGACCAGCTTTTATATGACTAATCCTTCCTCGGGGGCATATAATAATGCATAACTGTCGCATCGAATAAGCTTGGCTGTACGTAATCTATGGACCCTCGTTACAAACCCACACAAACATGCTTGCTAATTCATAAATGCTCACTCGGTACATACATAATCAACCCTCATGGTAAATCAGGTGAAATTACTTGACTTACTATGCAGTCCACGACGTTTACCGAGGCCTCGCGTAGATTTATTATTTTCTAAATGACAAGACTTATTTTTATTAATTGCTAACCTGGCCTTCGTATGTTCTTTGCATGCATAGACATCGGTAAGAAAAGTACTCGGGTTATATTTCGGCCTATATAATACACGAATGAATGAATATCATAATGATTCAAGGAACTATTCGTGTGATGAAAGGGACTGTTTTCGACTAGACATCCGACTTCGATAGAAATGTTATTCCTCATTTCTTTAATTTGATTTTAATTACGCTCTATAAATAAATTCTTAGAAAGAATCACATTATACACACGAACTGTATAATAATTATAGCTACACATTTACAATCGAAGCGGACCTGGCACCTGTTGGTTTATGCGTGTTTTACCATTTTCCCTTTTCTTGTATATTTTTCTAGTTCTATTTTTCGTTTCCAGTTAAATTTCCTGTTTCTAGAAAATTGCTTCAACCCCGTTTTCCTGAGCTTTTTTGTATTATTTTTAATTTTAATCAATTTTCGTTTGTGTGTTTCGTTATGGTCGTGTGTGTTTGCGCGCGCATCTTGGTGGGGGGTGGTTACGTACATCTGTCTTCCGTGGCAGGCTAAGACGACCCTTATCACGATGTGCTTGATGCCCGAAGCTACTTCTGCTTCGTTATGATAGTTATTATAAAACCACTGTTGTGCCCGAACCCCTGCCGAAACCACAGCCTCATCTAACCCTAATAATAACCAGAAGAATAGATATTTAAAAATACGAGCGAACCCACCCACTGCGAATGAAAAAGTTTTGTTATATCTCAGACCTTTTATTCTACCCCCTTGAAGATCCCGTATGTCTTCTCATAAAACACATGGCCGAAACGGTTAAAACATTAGTCACTTTCATTCAAAGACACGACTTTTTCTATACTCCTTTTTCAACACACATAAGACGTTCCCATTACCAAGCCCGAAAGCACTGCTTACAACACTGGCGAGACGCTTCCAAACCTACCATCACCACTCGAATATTTTACTCCACTGAGTCCAAAACCAACAATTTAAAACAGATTCAACTATCTAATTATAGCTAGGTAGTTTGATTTATTCTTTAAATTACTACACTTTAAAAACCCAACCTTGAAACCATATTTTCGAAACACCTGCAGCTTTTTAGTTGCTTGTATTTGAACTAAAATCTTAATTTAACATTTGAAACGAATAAAAGAAAACAAAATAGGGTCATTTACTCTTAACTAAAATTACTTTAAATGATAGAAAAATACGTACCAATATAAAATGTCACAATTCAGTCAGCTCTAGTGTATATAAAGGAAACTGTATACCGGTAAACGTTACCTGTAGCGCGCATGGTAATTCGCGGATTAAGCTCAACCGACTTCATTACCCATAGCAAGCACGGCACTCGAAGCAAGTTTACATAAAGTTACCGCTCACCTGGTATTAGCGTATACACAATATATTCATTACGAGTAAGCTATTAGCGTATAATACATTAAGATGTCAAAGAGATACGTATCAACATTCTGCAATGAATCTTACGCAAAGTGCTGTTAATTCCCGGATTCACCGTCGCCTACTTACTTAGTTACCATTACCGATATAGACAGGAATTTCTCTTGGTAATGTAGGTACATGTAAAGATGCGCCTTTATTGTAGGTACAGCATGACTGAACAAGTAATGAGAACTGCGATTAAAAGCTCATTAGAGTCAAGTGCTTCGACTAACCTTAGACCTTAAACTTTGATTTGATAGGTAGATAAATAATATCCATCCAATGAATGTTATGAGTCAGCACATTTGGATTTTTATTCATTTTTTATATCAATTGTCCTTTAATTAAATCAGAAATATATGTTTTTGTTTACTGTACAAATCCTTCCTGAATTTATTCGCATGAGGACGAAACTTGAGTATTTCGGCGTAACGCTGCGTGCATAATCGCATCAAATCTTGCCTGACGAATGGCCACGTAGGAAGTTACCGAAATATTTCAGACGTTCCTTATTTTGTTTTGCCAGAAATTTCGTACACACCATGAGGCTTTCACCCGACAACGCCAATTATAAATGCACTACAGTCCGTATATCATATTAGTAAAGCTAAAGGCACACAAAAATAGGAACCTATCCCATGGTTTTTCTTTTAGATAATTATACGGCCGTTTACCCACGCTCTGGAGTATTTAAAGCCACACCAGAACACCAGCTCCTAATCGCACCAAGATAATCACAGTCTTAGTTGCTTCAATCTTTCACATTCTCGAACGCTTCCTTACAACACTACTTAACCACATTTGCATTTTAAGAAGTTGTAATTATGTATGCACGGAGTTGGGATAAAATAATTACTGCAATTCGTTCTCAAAGACATTCTAACCAAAGTTTGGGCAGAGATAAAATGTTATAATTTATTTCCAAAAAAAACTATGTATGACAGTGCTCATTATTTTCATTATATCTCTAAAATTTATGAGATACAGGCGTGAAATTAACTATAAAATGAAATCATCTCCATGATCTTGGTTTAAGTTAGTCGAGGCACGATTATTACCTAACTACAAGTTACCAATCTCATCACTTATTCATCAGGGCAACGTAGCTACGTTTATGTATATTAGAGTTACGTTACCACACGATCGCACGTAGCTGGAATCGAAATCAGAGTCCACGCGGTCACCCAATCATTGGACTCTGATGAGGTGAGGTGATCACAGACCACCCTTATTAAGAACCACTCGGCGAACCAAATAAGGAGCCGAGCCTAACGGAACGAACGTGGTGTAATAACCGTGCTCAATTACTGAACGGGGTCGTTAAAAAACAATTTACCTTACTACAATGTTATACGTTGGATGGTTAAATTAATGCTGAAAGTTGGCTGCACTGCAGGTTACGTGCATTCGTAAATCAGGGCATTGTAATAATGGGGTTTTGATATTTCCAATATTCGTGATTCGTGACAAGCTATTGCAAGAAACATCGGGTACGAAACACACAACAAGTTTATTCAACACATTTGCTTATGCATGATAAAACGAATGCTAAACTTTCTAACGTTTGGTTATTGTTAAGAGGGAAACATAATATAAATTGCAATAAGAAAAAGTTATGACGACCAAAACATGTAGGCTATGCCATTCATTTTGTATTCACAATTAATAAGTTGAGTTTTGTAGGATTTATCAAAAATATTAACTTTCGAAAACACTTTTCTGCAGATTCTCACACGGAGAAAACGTGTGGCCGATTCTTAGTTATTTATCTCGTACTCCGCCCTTCTTTATGGGTAGAATGATTTGCTCATCAGTTATACCCTATACGGTATACCACTAAAGTAGCAGCTTCGAAAAACCTGAAAAATGTTAGCTGTAGACGTTCAATGTTAAGCGCGGTTAAACAACCAATTTCAAATCCATAAATTTTCACTAACAAAGTCTACCAGCCACTTTGTAACCGAATCACATAGTGTAAAAACGATTTCTTCCCAGCCTGAGGATTCCCTTCGATTTGTCTCCGCGCGTCGCTCTGTCAACAGTATAATTATTCAGCCCTACGATGATATTGGTTGCGGGTTTGTAGCTATCTGCGCGACGCCCGTCGTGGCGTGGGGGCTGAGATGGGCGTCAAAACGCGCTAAGCCCGGTAGCAAATTGACTTATCGACGCTCACTTCCCCCAACACTCTCCCCCCCCCCCCCCCCCCATCACATTTACAACTCCACACGGGCAGGAAGGAGCTAGCGGAAAATAGATGTTGATTCGTTTTGCACAAAATTAACGAGAGAACGGTCCTTAAATTTCGTTTTATCATTGAAAATAACGTAATTAACTTAGTTGATTTATTTAAAAAAGGATGTTTGAAGTAGGCCTAATTACTTTTAACCTTTACCGGTTAAATCTCAGGAATTGTGAAGAAGCAGCAAGATCTAAAAAGGGCAAAATTACAGCTAGTTCAATTATGAAAGTAGTAGTAAGTAGGTGGGAATTGCGATGCTGTTGAAATAAAGCCACGCGTTTTAGAGTTGACAAGGTTCAATAATATCAGAGTATGGCTTGCATGAAATACAAAACAATTTATCAATGTTTCATTCTTATTCAACAGTACAACGGTGTCGTCTGTAAATACTAAGCATTGCACTGCAAAGATTACGGCATGCAATCGCAATTTCATTCTAGTGCAGCTGCAGAAATTCCAAATCTTGAAAAAGCTGTTTCAAATAACATTAAAAGCTTATTTATTAATTGGAATTGTAGTAAAAACGATCTCGAACCGTGTATTGTTCAGTTGAGTGGTTTTGTTTTAATATTTTCCGGTTAAAAAGTTCTGGTGTATAATATAATAATATAAATGCACTTTAAATTCAGCTTGTAAATTTTTCGCAAGGTTCGATGAACACGTGGCTTTTCTGAACAATTTCCATTCTGAATTTTGTATCAATAATTTTCGATAAAAATATTGAATTAATTATTAAATATACAGTAGGCTTACTACTTGGTAAAATTCAAAATTGTTTTAAATCGTAGTCATAATCTACAAGCGCAAATCACTCGAAGTACTTGGCGCACGAAGTACCCTACACGCCGGTTGGTCACTGACCCCAAGAGTACATTGCAAGCCGGTGTGTATTTTACAAGGTTCGCAGAGCTGAAAAATTGATGATTTCATAAATTTAAATTATACTCGTTAGCTTTTTCAAGTTTGAAAGGTTTTGCTTTATGAATGCACTATTTTTGTCTTCAACATTGCACACATAATCTCTAATTTACAAGTCCCACCTCGTTTATTAATTCCAACGTTTTAGATCGACGGTTAACTCATAAGAATTTAAATTTATTACGAATACTAGAACCACGCTCTGATTAAAGAAACAAAATACGTTACAATAGAAACATATTATTAATAATTCATCAATTTTACCGGTAGATACTGATTTTAAAACATTGAAATCGCCGCGCCTGTGCATGGAGGCGCGGCGTGAGTGCGTGGCACATACGTAATGCGATGGCGGGAACTCTTTGGCGCTCAAACTGGCGTGTCCCGCCAAAAATGCCAAGCATTTCATTTTTATTCAATTTCTCAACCTTGATCTCCGCGTCCGCGCCACGGCTACTCGAGCCGAGTGAACACAACTCTGATTTTATTTACTCCGTGCGTAGTAAAACATTTGAAGGACACAAGCACAGCACGGGATTAGTTCGTTCGTTCGTTCCACATCATGAGCATTTCATTTTTTTATAACAGCCATTACAAACCCATCAATTATCTTACAATATTCTTCCAAATCGAGTAACGAACTTGATTGTTGGTTGAAGGGTATATAATTCATTTTTTATCTCTCTATTTTTCGGCAAGGTTTTCAGTTTTTTTTATTTCGTTGGCTACACGAGGCAAATAACGCGTGGACTTTGCACGGTATCTATCACTGACACACTCACACGACGAATAAAAAAATCTCGAATCATTCTGTACCTTTATGTTGAATTGAATGTTGTATACACACTGCTTCTGTATTCTATTATGCAAGGACACGGGTTCACATAAGGGCTACGCGTTCAGGCATGTTCCTTCCCTCGTGGTTTAGAGGGTTCTAAGAGGGCTCAATTTAGACTGTGATAGCTCAAAATATCCTAGTCACCCTCTTCACCGCTCTACCTTGTTGGGAAGGATCCAGACTATGCTAGGAAGTGCTGAGAGCGTATGGTTAAAAAAGCCACTTATTGAAATGGGCAAAGAAAAGAATGATCCGTCCTTTCTTTACTATCAAGGTCTTTGGGGACACTGACAAGCCTATAATAATCTTATCCAAATGTCACTCAGTCATATCAAACCCAGGCAAGACTTTTTTCTGCTGTCAATTCATGTCTGCTGTAACCCCTTAGGGGGTTTGAGACGACGAAAAAGTGAAGAAGAAAAGGACCGTGGAGTTTTTTGTGTGTTGTGGAAACACGATTCCCTTTGTGCTTCAGAAACCACAAGCTCTATAGCACAAGCACAGAAGCGACGGAACAGGGTAAAATGAAATTATTATGATTGCTTTGAAATCTATTATTATTTTCGACAATACACGCACGTCAGGTGTTAAAGAAGCATGTGCGACTTTGAAGTTTATTTAAAAGCGGTGAGGTCTCACTTATGTGAAAAGTATCCCAACTCAATTATTTCACAATTGTTGATAAAGAAAGTATAAGGCTGCCGTAGTAGATTATACCTGACATAATTTTTTTTATAAGCTATTACACGGATGCCAAAACGACACAATTTTCTTGAAAATGCTTTTAAAAAAATCAAACGCATAATGACACGTGTTTATGAAAACTTAAAAAATATAAAATCCTGAAATATGAAATAAAATGGTTAATAAAATAAAATAAAGTTTCATACCTGATAGTCTGCGAGTTGTAGCCAGAAGCTGTTGAATGCGAAGTCGGTCGTCTATGAAGAAACGTGGATCGTGACTGAGTTGGGCGATCGAGAACCTTTCATTCAATACCTGTTCACATCGCTGATCACGGTTCACTCTATAGTTCAACTGTTCGTCCGCTCCGGCAGGCACAATAATATGGATGGATACACTTGCTGCATATTCGTTCATTCATTCTCGGAATAACCGAATCCAATTTAGATTTTCTTTTTAATAAGCAAACACTTGAATTTGATTGTTGCTTCCAATTGACTTTCTTGAAGAATTCGTATTAAAAATTAATTCCTCACTAAAATACGGTAAATCGTGTCTTCACCACACCCATTGAAAAAAAATCTTGAGTTTTGAACACCTGTTCAAAATTCTTGATGAAAAATGAATGTAAAGTGTTATTGTTCGGTGAACTTGTTGGCTGGCACAAGAGAATGCATGGTGGTGATCGCCAGTGCACGTGTGACCGGTCGGTTGGTTGTAGAACTCATGGAGGCCCAAGACGAAGTAAACGCAGAGAGCGGCAGGTTGATGTTGATCGGCGAGCGAGTTGACGAGAAGTACGGCGCTAGGCCGGCCGGTCTGGCATGTAGATCCTTGTGGCACGGCGCGACGGGAAAGAACGATAGAAGGAGGTGGAAAAAAGGGAAGGCGGCATGTAGATTTT